>PVKV010025903.1:0-28913 GCA_004027835.1 Alouatta palliata | reverse complement strand
AGAGAGCAGGGTGAGGGCTGCAGAAGGACCTGATGTCCCCTGAGAGAGCAGGGTGAGGGCTGCAGAAGGACCTGATGTCCCCTAAGAGAGAAGGGTGAGGGCTACAGAAGGACTTGATGTCCCCTAAGACCAGCCTCAGGCTGCAGTGAGCCAAGACCACACCACTGCACTCCAGCCTGGGCAACAGAGCAAGACTCCATCTCAAAAATAAATAAATAAACAAAACAGCCTCAGGTGGCACTTCTGCCAGGAAGCCTTCCTGTTCTTCCTCAGTCACAATTACTATACCAGTCCCCCTCTGCTTCTAGGACTCTGTCCTCCTGAGACAGCACTGTCTACCCCCAATAGAATAACAGCATCTGTGGTTGCTACAGATGCAACCATCACACCACAGTGCTGTGAGCTATGGGATCGCAGGTGTTAGGACTTATGGATCCATTTTTCCATCCCATTAGATGGATTGGCATTAGCAAGGAGAAGTCTCCCAGAAAGGAGCTGCAGTGCTTAGTAATGGCAGGCACGTAGGCACTAGGGAAAGAGAGTGGGTCTCCAGGCCAGCAGTGGGGGCCTCTTCTTCCTCTGCCAGGACCGCCCATGACTGGGGCAAGATTGACAGGTGGCAGGAGGCGGTGGCTGAGCATCACACCTGTCACAGAGAGCCATCAGCCAGGCTGGGACACTTCTCTGCAGTCAGCTTAGTAGCGCATTTGTCTCTTCCAGGCGGTTTGCATTTTCCCAGAAAAGGATGCACCGTGACCATACACAACTGTGGGAGACCCTTTCCTGGGGTCCTTTCAACTCTGAACAACCCCAGGTGACAGTGGTGCATCCCCAGCCTCAGGGCAGAGACAGAGATAAAAGCTCCCAAAGCCTTGGGGAGCAGCCCCAGGGTATCCTCTGAGTGCTGGAGTGGGACCCTGAGCCTGAGACCATGCACAGCCTCTCCTGACCTCCTCCCACTCCCACTGTGATGATGGTGGGGTTAAGAAACAAATGGCCTTAAATCAACCATCCCACTGACATCGTCCCTTTCTCAGTCCCCAGGCAGGTGTCACTGGAGGAAGCTCCAATGTCTGCAGGCAGGCTGGACACACACACGTTAATGGTTTTGAGTTAAAAGGCAATTTGCATTATGCATCACTGACATCAGCTACTAGCGTCTCTGGATGCCCATTTCATGAGACTTGGATGCTGAGCCCATAGTTTAAATGTTATGAGATTTCTGTTTGTTTCTGTGCATTTATTTCACATTACCAGTCAGATCTGTAGTAATTTCTTGAGATTTCCATCAAAACCATGATTGTCAATGAAAACATTATTTTCAGAACAGAAAATACAACATGCTTTCTAGGGACTCACATAGGTTATAGCAATTCTCTGCTGCTCCCTAAGGTGAAAAATGGGGCCACGTGTCACTTAGTTTCCATTTTATCTGATGACATCCTGACTTTACATAAACCATTTTTGCAAATATGATCATGTAATTGGAGCATCTGTCTTGATCATTATTTGGCAAATGTGTCCTTTTAGCACCAGTCCAAATGAAATTTGGGAAATTTGGCTAATCACAATTTAACAGATGTTTCATCCAGTTCTGTGCAATCTTAATTTTAAGTGACACAAATCCCTCCATTCACTGAGGCTCTAACCGGGGTCTCTCCATGCCCATAGAGAACGGTCAAGGTGAGAAAATAATCATTTCAGCGCATCTGGTCTTGACCCTGTAGCTTTAATTAATTCAAGTGAAATCCCATTTGACCTTCATAGCAGTAATTATTTAAAGCAAGCCCTGAGAAAACGTCTCACACTACGCATTTTCCACAGTCTAGCTCAGCAGGCTCACGAAGTCCACATCCCATATATTCTCCAGGAAAAGTCCAGTGCTTTTCCACATGGGTCCCAAAGTGAAAGCCCATTTATGCAAAAAGAAAGCTGGAGTTTATTTCAGCATACAGAAGATCCAAAAGGCAACCTCTTCTTAAATAAGATGGTCTTCTAATTCTCACTGAAGACAGCAGGGGGCCCCTCTAAGGTGTAATAACTTCAGACCACCGGGACAAAGACTTGAGGTAAAAACTCAACTTTTCAATCACACCTTCCGCAGGAAAGCCGGCGCACTCTCTGCTGCGGGCATAATTGCCCAGGTGCTAGTGTTTGCCTCACTGCAAGCATTTGCTTAAACCCTAGGTGGCTGGCTTCTCAAAATAAAATGCACATTGCATTTTACTCTGCATAAAAGCGAAACCTTTTGAAAAGGACAAATGTAAAAGAAATTAAAGGGGTGGTAATAACGTTACCACATCTGGAAGTGAACAGAAAAGACACATTTTGATGAAGAAATGAGGTTATTTTGTCTACACAGAAAATCCCTAGCCCCCATTCCCTCTGCTTAATACAAAACTGTATCTCTTTTCATGAATAAATCGAAAGTGGTTTGTAATTATTTTGCTTGAAGAAAAGTGCAAGGTCTCTTGGTTTCCCTGATTTTCAGTAATGGAAATGGCTGCTCAGCCCAGCCCTGGTTCCTTGGGCCACCGCAGTGACGCCCTCAAGAGCTCAGGGCCTGGAGCTGGATGCCTCATTTGCATTTAGCCCCCTGCTGGCCAGCTGTGTGACTTTGGGTAGCCTCAATTTCCTTATCCCAAAAGTGAGGAGGGCATGGCACTGGCCTCCAAGGGTGCTGGGAGCAGCAAATTATGCCCAGTAAGTGTCGCTGTTGCTTCATGGAGGGCACACCCAGCAGAAACAGCTGGGCAGGGCACAAGACCTCCTGGTCCAGCTACCCAAAAACCCCGCCCCCTCCACCTCACGTACATCTTCAGAGTCACTCACCATCGTGTTGACTACCCAGTCCACTCCCTCCACCACCACAAGCAAGGAACAGCAAAGCCTCCATGACCACATGGCACAGAAGGAGGAGATGCTCTTGTCTCGAGAAGTCCTGACGGGCTGTTCTGAGTGACACCTGTCACCTCCCACAGAAGGGCCCATGGTCCTCACACACATCCATGTCCCTCTAGAGCCACGCACAGGTCTGACCCAGGTCAGGCATTGCACCATGCGTGTGACCTCGCAGGTCAGCCCCACGGAGAATGGCCAGCCCCTGAGCCTGAGGCCACATGCTCCAAGAGCGCTTCATTCCCAACAGAGATCACAAGATGCTTAAAACACTAAAATCACCTAAAATTCACTCTGATTTTTAAAAAACGCATGAGAAGGATATCTGAGTAAATGCATTGAAATATTTCTTAACTTCATTTAAATAACCATGAAAACACACAAATGGGGGGGAAATCTGCATCTACCCTAGAACCCAGGAGGTATTTAGTGAAAAGAACCCAGGCCTTGGAGTCAGAAGGCTACTAACATGGGGACATCATTTCTGATATTACCCTCAGCTATGAGCCAAGCACTGTTCCAAAGGAGGAGGTCAAAGGACACATGAAGAAGTGACATTAGTGTCTATGACATGCCACCTTCTAGAATCACTGGAGAGCAAAGAGAGGCCCTCACTGCCCCTACATCCCTGCCAAGAATCCTATCACACACAAATCAGCAGAGCGTGCCAATCTGAGAAATGGTGGCTCTTAGGATTCTCATCTCAGATCATGCCCCTCCCCTCTGACTTCCTCACACCCCTGAGGCCACACTTTCCCTCCCCAGCAGCAGAAGAGAGCTTCTGCCCGAGGAGCTGTGCTCAGCAGGGAGCCAGGCAGAGAGACTGGAGTGAAATCAGAAGCATGGCTTGTTGTCCATGTTGCAGGAGGTTTGCAATTCTGCCGGCTGTGCAAAGGGCAATGACTCCTCTTGCAATCCTACTAACTGTGCAAAAGGTGATGTTCCCTCTTGCAGTCCTGCTGGCTGTACAGAGGATGATGTTCCTTCTTGCAATCCTGCTGACTGTGCATAGGGGGATGCCCCCTCTTGCAATCCTGCCAGCTATACGGAGGGCAATATCCCCTCTTGCAATCCTGCTGACTGTGCAAGAGGCAATGTATCCACATGTACACACCTAAGGAGCCCCAGTGTGTTTCCTGAAGCAGTGGGTCTCAAACATTTTCAGCAAAGTTTCAAGTACAAGCTCCTAGGTAACAGGCACAGCTGTGGGTATAATAGGATGGTGAGGACCCTCTAGCTTAGAATGCTTCTGTATGTTCCTGAAAAGTCCTGTGGAACCTCCAGGGAAGCACAGATCCAGTCTGAAAACCATGGACTGTGAGGAGCCTGAGGCAGAGAGGGCATGTATGCCAGGCCTTCCAGGGCCACCTGTGAGTCAAAGACACTGCACAGCGGCACTGGGATCCGATAACCTGAGCCTGGGTCAGTCCCTTTGTCTTTGAAAAACAAAGAAAATATTTTAACATGTGGCTCAGGGTGAAATTCTGTAGCCAGAAAGAGTGAGCATAAGGTCTTAGGCATCTCGAAGAAGTCTTCTAAAGTATGTTTTCAACAGAGAAAGAAGAATGTGTCATAAAACAGCAACTCCACGTTTCCCATAAGATTCAAGAGCATGTTACAATAAACCGCAGAGAACAGGCAGAAGTGTGAAGAAACTGCAACAAAAATCAGAATGGCCAATTAAATCCACGCTAGATGCAGCTCAGAGCACAAGGCATGGTGCAAAAAGAAATCATTGAGGGGGCAGGGGAAGAAACTGGTAAAACAGTCCAGAATTCGGGTAAGAAAAGGAGAATAAAATTCATAGGATAGAACATGAAAACTGACCACAGACTTTCAGACTCACAAAATGAGTATCTCCAAGAAGAAAACACAAAGTAGCAGGCGCAAGGTGAGCACAGCGCTGGTGCGGGTGGGGAGGCGGCACCGGTGGGGATGCTGCACAGTGAGGAGGCGGCGCGGGTGGGAGGCGGCGCTGCTGATGCGGCACTTGCTGACACCGCACCTGCTGATGCCCATCCCTCCCCCGCCAAGGATCGGGCCGCCGTTCTCAGGTGAGGCTCAGAGCAACACACTGAACACGCAAGACCACCAGAAACTGTGCTTCACTGAGAAACATGACTCTGCCATCTAGACCACCAAGAGCTAAATCAAAATTAAGGACATGAAAGAGAGAATTATTGGATAAAGAACAAATGGTAAATATCAAAATTAATTAATAAGTCTTCGTAATTGTCTTTGTAATTATTTTATGAAAATGTATGCAAAGAGGCTTTGTTAAATAAGGAATGTTATATTCTAAGAAATTATAATCCATGTTAAATTAATGAAATCTGGCAAATGCAGCTGGAAAAGTAAAGGTGTTCAATGTTTGGCTTTTTACATATAAGGTATTATAAGTTCTATTAGTGTCTTTGAGTAAGTATATTAAGTAACCATATTATAAAACTATGTAAAACAAAAATTTTTAAATTAGCACAATTTTAAATTTACAAATCATTTGAGGAAATAAAGACAAACAAGACACACTTTTCATATTAAAAAAATAAAAACAAGAAAGAACAAACAGACATAATGAACAGAAAGACCAAATACTAATGACAAACATGTTACAGAGTAGAAATGAATAACTGTAAACTGTTGCATTATTTAAAGAGTAAAGTAATAACAAAAAAACCCCTCCAACCAACATACCTAAAACCAATGAAAAAGGATGTTTAAAATAAACAGTTGGATAGGTATTATGAGACAGATGGGGAAAATGAATGCAGAAATGACAATTTTACTAACAAAGAATAATTCAAGTCAGAAAGTTTCTCACGGCATGAAGAGAATTATTTTATGTTGATAAAAGTTATAATACAGCAACACGAAAGTGTAGTACTGATAATATCCTAGAAATTAAAAAGCAAGCCATGCTGCAGGTACGGCTGAAATGGACAGACACACCTCAACTGGGAGATTTCTACGCATCTTCCCTATTCCATGAGAGAGTAAATAGAAAATAGCATGTCAGAGACTTGAACAAGAAACTTATACATCAGCCTTTCCAAGAGTTCGTGTAGTATTTACAAAAATTAATCATATTTAAGTGCTAAGGAAAAGCTTGATAAAATTTAACTTAGGAAAGTTTAATTTAAGAAAAAAAATAGAGATTATATTTTCTGACAACACCACACTAAATCTTAACATTAATAATAGAGCTTGCGCCATCAAAAAAGAGTAAACTCTTGGAGAAAAAAATAACTCATAATTATTAGGATAAAGAGGAAAAAATGAATACCATAATGGACCTTTGAATATAAAGAAATGAAAATATCACATTAAACAACTGTGATATGATCACAAGCTTAAGTAGTCAAATTCATGGCTTTAAATACTTCCAGGAAGGAAGGGTGAGAGGGAAAGAGTGAAACGAAAGAGAGATGGGAAGAAAAGAAGAGGGGAAGGGAAAAAGAAAGGGAAGGAAAGAGAAGAAAAAGAGGGGAGGGAAATAAACTGATTTTCAGTGAAATAATCAGCTGGCAATATCTTGGTATAAGCATTAATCAGCTTTTTCTGTGTTAGTGCTGCATGTGAAAAAATTACAAAACTTCAGTGCCTTACAACGTGAAGCATTTGTTTCTTTCTCATGGGTTTGTAGGTTGGCTGAGCTTGGCAAGGTGCAGCTGGGGTGGGCTCCATGTTGAAACAGTTACAATATCCCTGCAAACTTTTCCTCTCATGGAAAGAACATATGTGCACAGAGTGAACCTAAAAGTCCTAAGTATGTTCAAAGCCTCTCTGTAGACATGCATATGTAATGTTCTTCCTATTCCAATGGCCAAAGCAAGATTCACAACCAAACTCATGGTTTGTAGGGTGGAGAAGTTTGCCCAGCCCCTCATGAGAACAATTATTAAACCACAGTATATCAAAGAGATGAAGTTTTGAATAGACCAATAAGCCCAAAACTAAGAAGTAAGGGGAAATGCACTAATGGTGCCTTCAATAGTGGCAAACTTTCAAGGAAATGATGATTTTAAATGTACGAACACTAATACACAGCATAGAAAAATCTAGGAGACTGCTGGATTCATTACAGAAAGCTAATACAACCCTACTGTCAAAAACTAACGAAGAGAAAGGAGAATAACATATTTAAAAATAAAGCTAAATGTCATTAGAAAACACTAACAAAAAAATCAGCAGGATATTAACCAAATAGTCTTGTAAACCCAACTAGGTTTACTCAGGGATGTAGACACTTTAACACTAGAAAATCTATTAATAAACATATCAAGTCAACAAAGTTATACAAATTGTATTTCTGTCCAGAAAAGCAAATATCCATTCCCAATATCTAAAAACTAGAGGCATTCTCAATAAAATTGGAAACTAAATTAGGAGGCCTTCTGCTACAGAATAAATGTTTGTGACCCTCCAATTTTTAAATATGGAAACCTAACCCTCAAGATGATGACATTTGGAGGTGGGGCCTTGGGGAGGTGATTGAGTCATGAGGGTGGATTCCTCATGAATGGGATTAATTCCCTTAAAAAAGAGACTCTGCAGAAATTTTTTGCCCCTTCCACCACATGAGGTTGCAGTGAGAAGATGGTCATCTATGAACCAGAAGACAAGTCCTCAGTAGACATTGAAGCTGTGGACACCTTAGTCTTGAACTTTCAGTCTCTACAACTGTGAGAAAGAAACTTGTGCTGTTTATGAGCCTCCCAGTCTGTGGTATTCTGTTACAGTAGCCCAAATGGAGTCACTTTCTATTATTCCCAGTATTCAATATTTACTCACAAGTTCTAGCATTGAAATAAGGCATGAAGCAGAAATTAGAGAATAAAATATTGACAGAAACAAAATTTACACAAGAGTGTTGTTTCATTTTACATAAATTTGAATAATTTAAAATAATGTAATAAAACATTAATGAAGTCTCACCTTCAGTCTAAATTTGCTATAATTTAAAAGTTCATTTTCTGGTTAAAACAGCACAATTCAAAGATTATAAATGGCATGTGAGCTTGGTGCCATATGGCAGCGGCAGAAACAGTGATCTGATAAACAGAAGTCCCTCATTTCTCAGCTGCCTGTGAATTGTGTTGGTGCTTATGTGTAGGGTAGCTTAATAAGTAGAACTGTCAATTTAATGGTTGCTAATGTTTTACCTAAAATATTAAAAGTTTACATTCTGGCCGGGTGCAGGGGCTCACGCCTGTAATTCCAGCACTTTGCGAGGCTGAGGTGGGTAGATTACCTGAGCTCAAGAGATCAAGACCAGCCTGGCCAACATGGTAAAACCCTGTATCTATTAAAATACAAAAATTAGCCAGGTGTGGTGGCAGGTGCCTATAATTTCAGCTTGGGAGGCGGAGGCAGGAGAATCACTTGAACCCGGGAGGCAGAGGTTGCAGTGAGCCAAGATCATGCCATTGCACTCCAGCCTGGGTGACAAGAGCAAAACTCTGTCTCAAAAAAAACAAAAAAGTTTATATTCTACACACATGGGTGTCACATGGGTGTCATTTAAACAGTGGTATATGTGTCAAATAATGTAAGTCAAAATCAATAAATTTGGAACAGAAGTTACAGGCAATAAAATGCTACTGTTATTCAAGCATTTCAACGCATTTTTCATGCTTCACTTACATTTTTAAAAATATAAGCAAAAAGTTATTCATTATGATAATAGGTACATGCATCATACACAAGCATGCATGCACAGGTGCACACACATACACACACACACACACACACACACACACACACTTCCACAGGAAAATTATGTTTGAATAAAATAACTTTTAAAACCCCTAATGCTAGCACTGGCTATGTGAGATGGGCATTCTCATACATTGCATGGGCAGGTAAATAAGCAAATACCTTTATAAAATAATCTGTATGTAAAAGGAATTTTAAAACCAATTTTTTCATAATGTATGCTTTTGAAAAATCAGAACATACTTCTCCCAAAATGTTTTTCCCAGCCATATTTACAGTAGAAAAATAAAACATTAAAACCAATTATATGCCCAACTGAAAGATAAACAATTGAACAAATTAAGAAACATACAAGGAAATATTTTGTGTCTATTAGAAATTATGCTGGTTATAAATAAAAAAAAAATCAACAAAAGATCAACAAGCAGTGGAACAATTTAAAGCAGCCCAATATATGAAGTCCCCTAAGTAGACTGAGCAGGATAACAGCAAAAATTATGTGAATAAATAATAGCTGAAATTTTTCCAAATTCAACAAAAACTATAAGTCTACAAATTCAAGAACCAGTAAACCACAATCAAAAGGAAGAAAACTACACTAAGACACATGATAATACCCAAAACCAGTGATAAAGAGAAGATTTTAAAACCAATCACAGGGCACATATCAGAATAATGGCTTCTTGTCAAAAAGAATGCAAGAGGGAAGACAGCAAGGCAACATCTAGAAGGAGCAAAAAGGGGAAAATTTTAAAAAGCTGTCAACCAAGAATTCTATACCCTGGAAAAAAATCTCAAAACAAAGGCAAAATAAAAAGGTTTCCAGACAGAGAGAAGCTGAAAGAATTCATCATCACCAGCAGAACCACACTACTAGAAATTCTGAAAGAAGTCCTTCAGGCAGAAGAAAAATGACAGCCGACAAATGTGGATTCTCAGAAAGGAATGAAAAGCCCGGGAAATGGTAACCAGTAGAGTAAATATAGGTCTTTGTTATTATCCAAGTCTCTTTAAAAGACAATTGTTTTAACTGTTAATAGCATGTATAACAATAAAATGCATGACAAAATAGCATAAAGGCAGGAAGAAGAAATGGAAGTATGTGATTATAGCTGCTTAAACTCTCTGTGAAGTGGTGTAATAAAACTTGAAGATAGAGATTCGTTAATGGTGTCTACTATAAACCCTAAAGCAACCACTAATACAACAGAACAAAGCATTACAGTTAATAATCCAACAAAAGGTTGGAACTTAAAAAGAGCACACAATTCAAACAAAATGGGAAAAAGGGAGAACAAAAGGCCGACAATACAAACAGCAGGAAGATAGTCTGAAATCTAACCACATCAACAAACACATTAAATATATTGATATGGTTTGGTTGTGTCCCAACCCAAATCTCATCTTGAATTTTAATTCCCATATGTCAAGAGAGGTGATTGGATCATAGGGGCAGTTTCCCCCATGCTGCTCTCCTGATAGCAAGGGAGTTCTCACAAGATCTGGTGGTTTTATAAGCATCTGGCATTTCACCTGCTAGTACTTCTCTCCTGCTGCCATGTGAAGGTCTTTGTTTCTCCCTCACCTTCCACCATGAGTGTAAGTTTCCTGAGGCCTTCCCAGCCATGTGGAACTGTGAGTCAACTAAACCTTTTTTCTTTATAAATTCCCCACTGTAAAGAACTGGCAGTTCTTTATAGCAGTATGAAAATGAATTAATATAGTTAATATGGTCTAAACAGCGAAAAGCAGCTTTTGACAAACTGGATTTTAAAAAGCAAGATCCAACTATAAAATGAGAGCAAGAAACACACTTTAAATGTAAAGACATATAAATTAAAAGTAAAGGGATGAAAAACGATGCATCATATTAGTATCAGTCAAAACAGATGGAGTGGCTACATTAATATTGTATGAAGTAAACTTCAGAGCAGATTTCACTGCCAGAGGTAAAGAAGGATAATTCATAATGATAAAGAGTTCAGTTAATTGAAAAGACATTATAATCTACAAAGGCTACTAAAACTAATGTGAGTTTGACAAGATTGCAGGATACAAAATCATACAAATTCAAATGCACTTCTATATACTAGCCACAAACAACAGAAAATTGAAATTCAAAAATAATCATACATTTGCAATACAACAAAAAATGTGACCTAAATCTGACAAAAGATGCCAGAGACCTATACATGGGAAACCAAAAACAGTTCTGAGAGAAATTGTTAAGTGTCCAAATAAATGAAGAGACATGCCTCATCATATGGGTTAGAAAACTTAACATGGTTAGCCATCACCCATCCCTCAACTGATCCACAGATGCAACATAATTTCTATAACAATCCCAATAGGCTTTTTTTTTTGCAGAAATTGAAAAACTGGTTTTTATATCCATATGGAAACTGAAAGAACATAAAACAACCAGAAGAGCTACAGAAAAGAACAAAATTGGAGAATTATCACTACCTAATTTCTAGACATTGTAAATCTACAATAATCAAAACAGTGTGATACTGGCATAAAGACAGATCAGTTGAACAAAATATACTCCAGAAATACACGTATATAGACAACTGATTTTTGACAAACATACAGAAGCAATCTTAAGTAGAAAATGATGTCTTTTCAATAAATAATTCTAGAACAACGAGATATCTATATGCAAAAAAAATTTCAATCCATACCTTATATCATATACAGAAATTAACTCAAACTAGATAATAGACCTAAATATATAACCTAAAATTATAAAATTTCAAATGAAAACATAACATAAAATTTTTGTGACCTTTGATTAGGCAAAGATCTTTTAGATATGGCCATCTAAGCACAATCTATAAAATAATAAATTGGTAAGTGGGACCTCATCAAACCTAAAACTTCTGCTCTTCAGTATATGCTTTTAAGAAAATGAAAGACAAGGCACTGCTGAGGGGAAATCATTGCAAAGCATACATCTAAAACAAATACTCCTATCCAGAATATATAAAGAACTCTCAAAACTCAACAATGACAAAAAAGTAAGGGGAAATGTGAGCAAAAGATACACAGATACTTCACCACAGGACATTTAAGATGGCAAATTAGCACATTAAAACATGCTCAATATCATTACTCATTAAATAGATGACCACATTAAATACAAAGCGACAGTGAGAACCATTCCGCACCTACCAGAATGGCTAAAATTGAGACTGATCATGCCAAGCCCTGAAGGGGGTCTGGGGCACCTGGAACTCTCCTACGCTGCTGATGGGTAGGTAAGATGGTACAACCACTTTGGAAAACAGTTTGGCAGTTTCTTAAAAGGTTAAAATCACCTATTATCGGATCCAGTCATTCTACTCACAGGTGTTTTCTTGTAAGAAATGAGGATGTTTCCTCTGAGTGTTTTTAACAGGAAATGTCCACATAAAGACTTGTACATAAATGTTCATAACAGCTTTATCTGCAATAGCCCAAAACTGGAAACAAGCTGGATGTCCCTCAGCTGCCAAGCAGGTAAATAAACCACAGTGTATCAGTTTCATAGAATACTACTCAGCAACAAAAAGGAATTAACTATAGATACACTCAGCAGCATGAGTGAATCTCCCAATCATTATCTTGAGTAAAAAAGCCAGAACAAAAAAAAAAAAAAAAAAAAAAAAGAGTATGTACTCTCTAGTTCCATTTGTAGAACACTCCAGAAAATACAAATTAATATATGATGACCCAAAGTATGCAAGTGTTTGCTGGGAGCAAGAGGAGTCTAGGTGGATGAGGGGAGATTTCAAAGGGGCCTGAGGGAACTTTGAGAATGAGGGAAATGTCATTAACTCAATTGTGGTAATGGTTTTACAGGTGCAGACACACGTCAAAACTTATCAAATTGCACACTTTTGACATGTGAGTTTATCATATATCAATTACACCTCAATAAAGATGTTAAAGTTATGCTTGTGAAAATAGTATTATTTTAAAAAGAAACGTCCTGTAAAATGTTCAACAGCATTGTAAAGTGCTTAGGATAAAATGCTATGAGATAATAACAGGAATATTTTCAGATGCTGGTGAGGTTGTGGAGGGAATGCTTATACGCTGTTGGTGGGAGTGTAAATTACTTCAGCCACTGCAGAAAACAATGTGGTGATTCCTCAAAGGCAGGCAGGGCGTGGTGGCTCATGCCCGTAATCCCAGCACTTCGGGAGGTAGAGGCAGGCAGATCACTTGAGGTCAGGAGTTTGAGACCAGTCTGGCCAATATGGTGAAACCCCGTCTCTACCAGAAACACAAAAATTAGCTGGGCATTGTGGCACATGCATGTAATCCCAGTTACTTGGGAGGCTAAGGCAGGAGAATCACTTGAGCCTGGGAGGTGGAGGTTACAGTAAACTGAGATCACACCACTACACTCCAGCCTGGACAACAGAGACAGACTCCATCTCAAAAACAAAAACAAAATGAAACAAAAAAAGACCTAAATACAAAAATACCATTCAACCCAGTAATCCCATTACTGGATGTATAACCAAAGGAATATAAATCATTCTATCACAAGGACACATGGATGCGTATGTTCATTGCCAGCACTCTTCACAATAGTAAAGATATGAAATCAACCTAAATGCCCCTCAATGATAGATGAGATTAAGAAAATGCAGTAATACACACCATGGAATACTATGTAGCCATAGTAAGAATGCATGTCTTTTGCAGGGACATGGTTGGAGGTGGAGGCCATTATCCTTAGCAAATTAACACAGGAACAAAAAACCAAATACCACATGTTCTCACTTGTAAGTCGGAGCTAAATGATGAGAACACATGGGCCCATATCAGGGAAAAACACAGTGTTTTGGAGAGTGAAGTGTGGAAGGAGGGAGAGGATCATCAGGAAAAATAACTAATGTGTACTGATAAGGTTTGGCTCTGTGTCCCCACCCAAATCTCATGTCAAATTCTAATTCCCAGTGTCAGGGGAGGGACATGGTGGGAGGTGTTTGGATCATGAGATGGATTTCCCCCTTGCTGTCCTCATGATAGTGACTTCTCACGAGATCCGATTGTGTAAAAGTGTGCCTCTCTCTCTCTCTCCTGCTCTGCCATGTGAAGAAGGTGTTCACTTTTCCTTTGCCTTCCGCCATGATTGTAAGTCTCCTGAGGCCTGACTGCCATGCTTCCTGTACCGCCTGTGGAACTGTGAGTCAATTAAACCTCTTTTCTTCATAAATTGTCCAATCTCAAGTAGTTCTTTATAGCAGTGTGAGAGCAGACTAATAAAGGTGCTATGCTTCATACCTGGGTGATAAAATACTCTGTACAACATACCCACATAATACAAGTTTACGAGTGTAACAAACCTACACTCGTATCCCTGAACTTGAAGTAAAAGTGTTTAAGTCCAAAAAAGTTTGGTTATTTTTCTATAACAAAAAGTAAAACAGCATTATGTAGGAAAAAAGACTGAAACATTTAAAATATGTGGGCAGTCTTGTATCTGAGTGGTGGGGTGGCTATGGGGGTATTTCCCTAAATGCGGATCATGTATTTACTGCTATTTTAACGTGCCCATGGTGCTTCTCAGGAGTGGGGGTGGAGTGTTTCTGTGTCTTAAGCCAGGACCGCAGGGTCTCTGCAGAGGTGGACACTAGAAAGCGGTCATAGGGTGCTGTGGCCTGGTCCTTAGTTTCCACCACATCTCAATACCCAGCCTCACTCTCCCCACCCCAAGTGGGCTGCCATGACTACAGTTCTTAGTCTACCACAGTCGCTGGGATACAACCCAAACACACCACCATAATTCACTTGTTGCCTTCCAGGTGTGGCTCTCAGACTCTTACCAGGCTTGTGGCTTCAAATTTAATTTCTCACTTAGCATTTTGAGAGATTGACGTCTTCGAGGAACACAGGGTTTTGCCCTTCAAAAACACATTCAAGCCTAGATGGGATTTCAGACTTCTGCAGACATCTCTGATGAATTTTCCTGGAATCTTAAAAAGGGGCCCTGTTAGATTCCAAGAGGCAGCAGCATGTAAAGGAAAGCCAAGCCAAAATATCCCCACCAGTTCCAAGGCTAGTTTCCCACAGAGCAACTCAAGCACTTATTTTTGTGATTGAATTATTAAGGCATATAGATTTCCAACAAAAGTAAAAACACTAAGAAGAGCTAATTGATAAATAACTACACCCTGGGCCAGATACTACGCTAAGTGCTTCACACATGTCAAATCATGTATCCTCACAATTTGCTAGATAGGTACCCAGAAGACAAACAGAAAAACCAAGGCATGGAAGTGTGAATGTTCTCAGCAGTAACAAGGCGGACAGCTAGGATTTGAACCGTGGGAGCCTCCTCCTGCATTTGTGCCCTTACAAAAACACTCAGTGGCTATCAACATGGCCAAAGCCATGGACACCACAGGCCAATGCCTTTATTCTGTTGAAATGTGCATCAGGATTGGATCACCTCTCCTGACATCCACCAAGAGGTTGTGCAATACATCAGCCACAAATCACAAAGGGCAGATGACAGCTTCACTACCCAAAAATCATCTCAGCTTTCACCCTGATCTCTCTAATGCCATCCAATATCACAGGGTTCCTCTCATCCTCTCCTCCTTCCACAACTGAAGCTCCCTCTCCTGCTCCATGTCCTACAACATATTTACTGATTTGCTTGACCCTAAATAAACAACAACAAAAAAGTTTTAGAACTGCTAACCCATGCCTCTGTGATTTTTTTTTTAAAGCCCCTTAACTAGAGCTGGAAGTTTATTTAGAGTTATTTTTCTCTTCAGCCTGAAGACATAGAGTCCAAATACAGTCGGCCCTTCATATCCATGGGTTCTACATCCACAGATTCAACCAACCACAGACCAAAAATATTCGAGAAAAAAATGGATAGTTACGTTTGTACTGAACCTGTACAGATATTTTCTTGTCATTAGTTCCTAGCCAATACATTACAACACTATTTACATAGCACTTACATTGTATTAGGGATTATACATAATCTAGAGATTATTTAAAGTATATGGGAGGATGTGCATAGGTTATATGCAAGCTCTGTGCCATTTGACATAAGGGACACAAGCATCCCTGGATTTTGGTATCCATGAGGGTTCCTGGAACCAATGCCCATGAACACTGAGACATCTGTTCTATGCTCAGTGGTTATTCGGGCTAGTTCTCCACTGCTTCCCACCCCACTTCAGTACGGTCATCTTACTCATTTTGGAAAACAAGTCACTTCATTTATTTTCTTTTGTATTCCATCGCAGATTGTTTACACACATATTGGTGCTGATTTCATGGATTTTTCTTTATGAAGTAGTAAAATGTAACATGGTTCCGGAAGTCAGACTGCACAATATGCCTGACACCACCAAGTGTCACTACCCACCCCCCATTTTTTCTATTTTTTTCTTTCCACTCAATCCCACCCACCCCAAGTAGGCACCAATTTTATTGTGTTGTTCTCTGCTTTATCCTTGTGTGTGAATAGTTGGGTTTTCTGTTTATTCATAAGGGAACAAATGCATATAAATTTTAGTTACCCTTTTTCTTACACAAAAAAAAATGGCACAGTGCATTCTTCTGCACTTTGTTTACTTTTTTCTGCTTAATAGTATATTCTCATGCGCTCCTTATTCATTCCTAGAAGTCTTCATTACTTTTTTCTTTTTCTTTTCTTTTTTTGAGACAGAGTCTCACTCTGTTATCCAGGCTGGAGTGCAGTGGTATGATCTCAGCTCACTGCAGCTTTTGCTCCTGGGTTCCTGTGATTCTCCTGCCTCAGCCTCCCAGGTAGCTGGGATTACAGGCACACACCACCATATCCTGCTAATTTTTTGTATTTTTAGTTGAGACAGGATTTCACCATGTTGGCCAGATTGGTCTCGAACTCCTGACCTCAGATGATCCGGCCTCCCAAAGTGCTAGGATTATAGGCATGAGCCACCAAGCCTGGCCCTTTCTCAGTACTTTTTAAAGCCATATAAGTACTTCATGGGCTGGATGTGTCAGGGATGCTCAGCTGCTCTCCTATGTACAGGCATTCACGTTGTTTCAATGTTTTGTAATTACAAACAATGCTGCAATAATTACGTTGTAAACAGATTTTTATATTTTATAGAATAACATCATCTAAAATGAGTATGTTTCTAGAATTAAAATTAATAATCCAAAAGGAGAATGCAAATGTCATTTTTCTAGCTATTGCTAAATACCCTTCCATTAGGCTTCTAACAATTCTCATTCCCATCAGCAAAGTGTGAGGGTGACTGCTCCTGCACAGCCTCCCCAGCAGAGCGGGAGAGGTTGATTCAAAAATGTTTGCAGATCACTTAGGTGAGAAATGTCACCTCAGTGTAGTTTTAATTTGCATTCATCTCATAAGATTGAAATATTTTTGTATGTTTAAGAGAAACAATTGTACCTCCACCTCCAGCCCAACGTGGAAGAGTGGTGGAGATGTTAAGTATCTTTGACTAGTTCCTGATCCTTTTAAAAAATGTTTCCCCATTTAGTAAGACACTGGTTGTAGAAGCATTGTACATATATCTTATCATGTTAATAAAATATCCACCAATTGTTATTTTCATGAATATTTCCATCAAGACTGGTCGTTGAATTTTGATAGAGACGTTTTCAGCATGTAGGGAGAAAAGTCAGGTGGTTTTTGTCTGTCTGTTTGGGGTTTTGTTTGTTTTGTGTCTGTCTTTTGAGACAGTCTTGCCCAGGCTGGAGTGCAGTGGCATGATCTCAGCTCACTGCAACCTCCACCTCCCAGGTTCAAGCAATTCTCCTGCCGCAGCCTCCCAAGTAGCTGGGATTACAGGCAGCCGCCACCATGCCCAGCTAACTTTTGTATTTTTAGTAAAGACGGAGTTTCACCATGTTGGCCAGGCTGGTCTTGAACTCCTGACCTCAAGTGATCTGCCTGCCTCGGCCTCCCAAAGTGCTGGGATTACAGGCATGAGCCACCTCGCCCAGCCATGTGTTTTCTTTTTAGATTAACATATACTGCATTATATTAATGATTTCCCTAATATTAAATGACCTTGCACTAAGACAGACAAAAAAAAAAAAAAAAAAAAAAGCCATAGCATTAGACTCTGCTTGCTTATTTCCGTTTTTATCTTTAATATTACAATGTTTCCGGCTGGGCGTGGTGGCTCACGCCTGTAATCCAAGCACTTTGGAGGCCAAAGCAGACGGATCACCTGAGGTCGGGAGTTCAAGACCAGCGTGACCAACATGGTGAAACTCCGTCTTTAAAAAAGAAAAAAAATTTTTTTTTTTAATTTAAAAAAAACAATTACATTGTTTCCTTCCTTGTGGTGTCTTTTGGTTTGCTTGGTGATTTCCTCCTAGCTCTTTGAAAAGGAAAATTAATTCATTTCCTTTCTTTCACTTTTGTTTATAAAAAATATTTAAGGCTATACATTTTCCTCTTTCTGAATAGATACTATAAATTCTACATGCAGTGTTTCATTACTACTGGTTATGAATTCTGTAATTTTGGTTTGTATTCCTCTTTTACTCAAGTGTAATAGGACTTTAAAGTTTCTAATGAAAGGGTCTTTTTAATTTTGGTTTATGCTTTCTACTTTTACTGCGTTATAATCAGTGTTGTTTCCATAATTCTTACTCCATGAAGCTTCTTGTTTTCTTTGTGACCTAGTATGTGATCAGTCCTTATTAATGTTTTCCTCTGTGTTTTATGTAAATATGCATTGACAATTATCAGGGTGTAGAATACGATACATACAAAAATCTACCTTAAGGCTTGCATTTTTTATGTATTCTATATTCTAACTTATATTTTGTACCTTTGTCTGTCTCGTACTGACAGTGATGTCTTGAAGTCTTCCTTTCCTTTTTTAGGATTCCTTTTCTAAATTCTGCCTTTTCAAATTGATTATTATTTGGTAAATATTCGTAAGCATTATTACTTTACAGTAAATTAGGGCTTTAAGCAGTAAAATGTGTCCTTTGTTATTTGCATTTTTTTGTCAATTTCTAAATGCTTTGTTATTTCCAAAAGCTTTGCATTTGGAATTCTACTAGGTGTGAAGCAAGTATTGCTATCCTGATTTTCCTGTTTCCAACTGTATAGTACACCTTTGTAAATTTCTTTATTTTCATCATTCTCAAATTGTTTAATTTTAGATCAGTCTCTTGCATACAGCATACATGGGAGACTTTCTTTCTGAAGTTAATTGGAAAACATTTTATTTTTCTCACTGAGTTAAACTCATTTACCTGTATTGACAAAACTGATATGTTCGGTTTCAATTCTGACATATTCTTATTTTTTAATAGCTTTATGGAAGTATAATTAACATTTCATAAAAATGACCTACTTTATATATGAAATTCAACAATTTTAAAATACATTTATGGAACAGTGGAACCACTGCCACAATCTCATTCTAGAACATTTTAATCACCCCCCAAAAATCACCTCTTGTCTATTTGACATCATTCCCATTTCCATCCCCAGCTCAGGCAACTGCGAATCTACTATCTGTCTGTAAATTACCTTTTCTGGATATTTCATATAAATAGGATCACATAAAATGTAGTCTTTTTTGTCCTGTTTCACTTAAAATAGTGTTTTTGAGGTTCTTCCATGTTGCAGTACACATAAATATGTCCTGTTCTTTAGTTCTGAATAACATTCCACTGTAAGGATATGCCGCAGTTTATTTGTCCATTCACCGGCTGATGAACATGTTCTGTTGTTTCCACTTTCTGGCTAGCATCAGTAATGCTGCAGTAGACATTCCCACGCAGGATTTTATGCAGGCATGGGTTTTCATTTCTGCTAGCTAGGTACCTAGTAGAATCTCTGGGTCTTATGGTGAATATGTGTTTGACGTTTTAAGGAACTGCCAAGCTATGTTCTAAAGTCACAGCATGATTGGGCCTCCCACCACAGCACAGGAATTCCCTGTGTCCCCCGCCTCCTTGCCGGTAGGAGCTAATGTCTGTTCGGTTAGAGCCAGGTAGTGTGTGGGGGAAGGGGTATCAACACTGTGATTATAATTTGCATTCCCTGATAGGTAATGATGTTCATCAGCTTTTCATGTGTTTATTCACCATTCATGTACCTGCTTAGGTGAAATGTCTGTTCAAACTTTTCACCCATGTTAAATGTGTATGTGTGTACCTGTGAGTGAGTGAGAGAGAGAGAGAATGTGTATGTGTGTACCTGTGGGGGGGGGGAGAGAGAGAGAGAGAGAGAATTGTAGCTCTTTATACAAAGCTTTTGTCAAACACATGATTTGGATTCTGGATTCAAAGCTTTTGTCAAATACATGATTTGCAAATACTTTCTCCAAGCTTGCAGATTGTCTTTTTATTTTCTTGACAGTGTCTTTTGACGTGCCAAAGTTTTTAATTTTCCTGATGCCTAACTTATCAGTTTTTTCTTTCATGGACTGTTCCTGTAATACTTCATCTAAGAAATCTGTGCCTAACCCAAGGTAATAAAGACCTTCTCTTTAAAAATTTCTTCCATCAAGTTTAGAGTTTTAATTTTTACGTTTAGATTTATGGTCCATTTTAACTTTTGTGAATGGTATAGAAAGAAACCTGAGAGTCTTTCTGCATGTCAATGTCTAATTTCTCCAGACTATTTGTTGAAATACTGTATTATGGTATTTATTCATTAAAATTGTACTTGTGTATATTGCATTTGTCATTTTGTTTAACTGATGCATGTTATTTGCTCTTTTATGTATAATTTGTCTTTTGGTATTTATACTTATTTTTGTTCTAGAGGTTACTTTGGTACTCATATCTTTTTAAATGGTCTTACTCATATTTTCTTACACACATTTCCACAATTTGTTTTGGTGTTTGTTTTTGTTTTTTGTTGTTGGTGGTGGTGATGGTAGAGGTTTTTTTTTTTTTCTTTTGGAGCCATGGGGTTTCACTGTGTTAGCCAGACTGCCTCGAACTCCTGACCTCAGGTGATCCATCCACCTCAACCTCCCAAAGTGCTGGAATTACAGGCATGAGCCACCGCACCTGGCCCTTGTTTTAAGAGTATCCTACCTATCACTATTGCCCATACGCCAATTAGTGATCGATGAGTGAGTTCTCCTTTCTTCTTTCCATCTCTTTTATCTCTCTACTTTATTTGCATTACACACACACACACACAAACACACCAGAGACAGCCCTGGATCTATCTTTGCAACGTCATTTTAGCCTTCTCTCTACCTACAACCATTAGACACAAATATTAAATATATAAAATGTCAATAGTCTTTGTTCTAAAGCCTGCACAGTCATCTCTTGGCAAGACAAATTTTGTGTGTGTGTGTGTGTGTGTGTGTATTCTTCACGAAAACTCCTGCGTACCACATGTTATAACTACTGTTTGAATAGTCTGGACATCGGAGGGGCTGCCTAGCCAGATATGAAGTACTTGGTTCACATTTTCTTTCTTGGAGTACTTTGAAAAGTCTGCTCCATCGTTGCTTTGATTTGCATGTACTGTGAGTTGTCTAAGTTTAGTCTATTTTTTTGGTCACTGTATATTGCTTTATCCAATTATTTTGCTAGGGTGTGTACTAGCTAATTTTCAATATGCAGGTTCAGGTATTACTTCATTACTAGGCATTTTCCCTTAGATTACGGTTTTAAATAGTAGCTCTGCCCAACTGGTTTTTTCTTTATTTCTTTATAGGTAAATTGGGTATTTTTCCAAATAATCCATTTCATCCACCTTCTCTTTGATTGTATTTACATTGTTGCTTCTTTTCCTCATTTTCATTGTCTTAGTTTGTTTTCACCTTTTTTAATGTATTTTCATTGAAATTGTATATTTTCATTCTAATCTATTTTTATTGGGTGACTTGTAATTTGGACTTCACTGCTGATACAATTTTGTCTTTCATTATTTTCCCACTTCATCTTTCATTTCATATTTTTTTTTTTTTGTCTTTTTACACCAATTTCTGGTCTTAGTTTTTGAACTTCTGGTTGAGGGTGTTCTGCAGACCTCTCCATGCTGTTCAAGTGTGTCTAATTTGGAGTATAACACAACAGTTTTCTTCTGCTTTGTTACTGCTTTTATAGGGGGTGGTTTCCAGCTAAATTGTTTGGAATCCCACCTTTAGTTTTCCTTTCTGGTAGTTTTGTGTAGAGAAAGACTGTCTGTGCCTCTGCATTTATGTGAACCAGGATAGCAGGTTAGTTTGTTTCAGGAGATACTTCAAGACTACCCTTGCCTGCTTTCTGCCAGTGCAGTAAAGCGTAGTCACCTTACTGAATGGATTACTCTTTCTCTTTGTTGTCAATATTTTCGGAAGTGGCAGTGAGAAGAGGGAGTGCATGTCCTTTGATTTTTTTTCTTACAGGACCCCCTCCCCTACACCTCCTTTGTTTTGCTCTTCACTGTGCAGCATTCAGCATGCCACCCTTTTTGTTAACCTTTAAACCTCCCAAGCATGACCTTTCCCAGGTTGTGTCCTCACATCTACCACACACTGAAAAGCTCTTCTTTATAGTCAGTGCTTTGATACGCCAGGAAATGCATGTTCATGCTTAAGGCGACTTCCTCTTTCCAGGGGTGGATTCAGATCCATTTCCAGCCTGAAGCTGGTCTCCCTGTTCTTTATAGTCAGCGCTTTGATACGCCAGGAAATGCATGTTCATGCTTAAGGCGACTTCCTCTTTCCAGGGGAGGATTCAGATCCGTTTCCAACCTGAAGCTGGTCTCCCTGTTCTGTGAGCTGCACTTGCCCTGCAAACACCTACAGAGTGTGCGGACGGCACTTGCATTGTGCTGGAGGAAAGTTTCATATTTGATCATTCTCTGTCTTTGAGTTACACTGAAGATGCTGGTTTTGCATTGTTTTGCTATACTCCATCTTTATTTTATTTAGAAGAGATCTGCAGTTGCATATTTATGTAGTTGCCATTACCTCGACTACCCAAAATTCCCCAGTGAATTTATTCTTTAAACTCTGACTTCCATTAGAAAAGACACATATGTATTTGTTCAACATGTATAAATGAATTCACAGTAATCAAAATAAATATTGCTGTATCAGGTATCACCTGCAATCCCCCTACAAAACCCCACTGTGGCATCCTCTTTGGGAAACACCAGCCGCATTGGTTCATTCCCATCCTTGTGACAGCCTCTGCCGCTGTATTCACAGTTGATAAACTCAGCATGTCTTTCCGGTTCTCTTCAGTGGCCACATCTTCCATGAGCCTCTCCCGTGAGCCAGCTGTGGCATCCTCCCCCTGCCCTTCAGCAGGGTTATCCTCAGAGGAGTTATATCACTTCTTCCTCGGTTACCACCATGTGCCTGGTAGCCATACTTTTCTTATCTATTTTTATTCTCATAGCACTGAGCACACAACAGGTACTCAATAACTGCTCACCAAATCATTTCATTTCCTGCTCCCCTGGGCCATCAGGAAGAAGTGAATACTGGTAAATGTTCACGATGACAAGCATAGGTGATGGTGCCGTCCTAAGAGGATGGCGTCACTTCTACCAGCAGTTCCAGATTTTTCCAAACTTCTAGCACATGAATCTTAGTAGAAATTCAGTAACTGTTTTTTAGATAAGGTGATAGAATGACAGAGAAGACAGAGAAGAAGCTGGGGGGTCATTCCCACTGCTGGAATTTTCAACGATGCTGAAGGCAAGGGCTCTGCCACAGGCCATGCCACACACATCAGCCTGGCCAGGACCTCCTATTCACAGACAACCCGGAAATGGAGTCATCTCTGACTCATGGTGGGCTGGCCTACTACGAGCTCAGGCAAGCTTATGACCATTAGGTATGGACTGAGCAAAACCAAAAAGGCTCCTTGCAACACAAATTCCCCTGTGCTTACCAGCATCTGATCATGGGAGATATTTCAAAGCCCCTTTTGAGAACACCTGTGGGCAGCGGACTTTGGGGCCTAGTGCAGACATTCTGACCAAAGGGACACCTTAGGTTGTGCACGTAGAACCCCAGACTGTCAGAGCTGGATGGGGCCTGAGCCAGTCTGTGCTCAGTCCCTCACCCAGGAGGTGACAGAGAGGAAGCCCAGACTAGGCCATGTCCCCAGTTCAGTCTTCCAGGCCAGCCCGTGCAATCCCCACCTGCCTCCGTGAGGCCCTCAGCTTCTTCCCTTGGCCATGTTCCTGTGCCGGTGACTCTGCTGTTTATGGAGCACCACCATCTTTCCATCAGGGAGCCAGGTGTACATGGTACATCTACAGAGGTGTGCAAATGGAGGCAGGTGGGGAGGCATGAGAGCCATGGACAGGCAGCATCACCTCCTGCTCCAGCATCCTACACCTGGGGTCCCCAGGGTAAAGGACTCAGCCCACCTGATGCCACAGACCCTTCTTATCCAGAAGTTTCTAATGACTTGAGAGATGGCTTGGCAAGGGAGAAGAGGCAGGGAGAGAATAAATGGGACTTCTACTAGCAAGAAAAACAGGCTTCATTTCGGTTCCTTCTTCCCTTTCAGCAGTGGTTGTGGAAGTTTTCCCTGTAATTGGCGCCATACTTTAAGTACAGAAAAAGATGGAAGATCACCTTGCCTATAAGATTGCATGTATTTCCCATGTTTACAGAACCCTTTTCATAGAAATGAGGCTTAACCACCTTCAAGCAAACCCTGTAAGGATAACAAGACCTAAGGAAAAAATGGAAATTACCAGAACCTGTTACCCTCCCCACAAAGGCTTCCAGGCACTCCTTTGAAGGGCACCTGTGACCAGCACAGTCACTCACACAACAGTTGAGAGGGGTTGATGAAACTAATAACAGGAATTTAAAAAAAGAAGAGCTGAAGCATCATTAAACTCATGAAGTCCCATTTGCCTCTTTAAGCTGTACCAACCCAACTCAGGTAAATTCAATCCAGTCATCACTGCCATCAAATAGGGTTTAGGTGCTACCACCTGTGCTTCCCAGACACAGCCCAGTGCTCGGGTAGCGCCTCCTGCCAGAGCCTTCACTTACCTTTGTGAGGATCTGTTCCACGCACCTGTGCTCCTCTTGAACGCCATCTCTGGATCTCGTGAAACAGGACACAAGCAAGCTGTCCGTGGGTTTCACACAGGTAATTACTTCATTGTTCCCTCTGGGGTTCCACTCATCAATCTTAAACCTTCACAGAGTCTAGGATCTGGCACCCGAGCTGGTGCCAAAGACGAGCTTGAAGGGGTCACGGCCTGGGTGTGTTTGAGAGACACCATCAGAGTCACAGGACATCAGATCCATGGGGGTCCAGAAAGGCTCTCAAAACAAGAAACAGACCCTTTGAGGCAGGCACAGGTGGGCGGCACACTCACAATGTCTCACATGGATGGCTGGGCTCCCATGAGGCCCTCTACCAAACCAGGGTGCACCCACCACACCACCAGGTGCATCTTCAGTAAAATGTGGACATCCCCCGTAATTGGGCAAAGAAATAGAGCTGAGTGCCCCTCACCAAGCTGAAGAATTGAGGGCAACGGTTAGCTCAATCACTCTTGAAAGACAAGGGTTGGCATGACAACCAGCTGGTATCTGGGGAAACTCGCTGGCATCTCACCTCCACAGACAAATAGCCGTTTCACTCCTCATGCATTGCACTGAAGGTGTTCAAAGAAGGGGGGGCAGGGGAGGTCCCAGGAGGTGCCACCATCACCTAGGAGAGCTCCACTCCAGTGTCGGGTCTGCATGCATCTATTCGGGGGAGCTGCACCCTGCCCACAAGCTTAGCAAGGTGCACAGGGAAAGCCAGGGAGCAGACTCGGGGTGTCAAATCTGAGCCTGTTTATAAATCACGGTGAATTTTGATAGCAGAACACGAAAAAAAATTGAAAGAACCGCCATAGTTGGATTGAGATTTTAGCATCTCTCTCCTTCAATCAAGATTTACAGCAGCCACATGTGTTCGATTTGTGTCATTAATATCTCCCACTCTTCAGCTTGCATTTTACCCTTAGTGGTCTCCCTGGATGACCAAAAGTGATGGCATAATCTAATTTGCAAATCTTGTCCTTGAGGAACAGAACTTATTTTTTTCCTTTTACCTTCCATGTTGAAGCTCACTGTGTGGCTGGCATTTGTTCACGTGGCAAGGCTGACTTTTCCTCACATAAATATTCAGAGGACCCATCATCGTCTGTTGAAAAGAAAAATCTGTATCTGCTCCACCATTAAAATCAAATGTCCACATTTGGGTGGGTCTATCCCTGGATCTTATTCTGTTCCTTTAGTCTATCTAACACTATTGCAAATGGCAAAGATTTTCCCATTTTATTTTCTAATATTTGTTGATAGTATCCAGAAATACAATTAACATTGAATTCAGTGTTTTATTGAATTACTCTCTGAATTAGTCAAGGTTCTCTAGAGGGATGGAACAAATAGGATGGCTGCATACATGAAGGGGAGTTTGTTAAGGAGCACTGACTCACATGATCACAAGGTGAAGTCCCACCATGGCCTGTTTGCAAGCTGAGGCGCAAGAAAGCCAGTCTAAGTCCCAAAACTTCAACAGTGGGGAAGCTGACAGCATAGCCTTCAGCCTGTGGCCGAGCACCTGACAGATCACTGGCATAAGTCCAAGAGTCTAAAAGCTGAAGAATGTGGAGTCTGATGTTCGAGGGCACAAAGCATCCAGCACGAGAGAAAAATGAAGGCCAGAAGACTCAGCAAGTCTGCTCTTCAGGCTTCTCCTGCCTGCTTTATTCTGGCCATGCTGGCAGCTGATGAGATGGTGCCCACCCAGATTGAGGTGAGTCTGCCCCTCCCAGTCCACTGACTCAAATGTTAATCTCCTCTGGCAACACCCCCACAGACACACCAGGAACAATACTTGGCATCCTTCAATCCAATCAAGTTGACACCCAACATTAACCATCACACTATCTAAAATTTAATAATTTCCCTATAGACTCTTTGGAGTGCTTTGTATACACTCCAAATAATATCCAAATATTGACAGTTTTCTTTCTTTTCAACTATGATAAATGTTATTTTTAAATTTTTCCTATTGCACTGGCTATGAATTCTAGGGCAATGTTAAATGGAAATGGTATTTTTAAAAGGACATGCTTGTTTGCTTCCAGTCTTATGGGAAAATATTTGAATATTTCACCATTTAATAGGATCTTCTACATGACCATCAGGTTAAGTTACATATCTTTACTTATTTTCTAAGAGTTTTTATCAAAGGCTTTTTCCCTCATCTACTGAAAGGTCATGAGTTTTCCTTTTTGTTCTGGTTCCTCGCTGACTTACACTGATTGACTTTCAAATGTTAAATCAATCTTGTATTCCAAAATAAATGCGAGTTGGACATCACGTATGATCATTTTATTCACTGCTAGACTTGGTTAGCTAACGTTTTGCTGAGGATTTTAAAATCTACATTTGTGAATGACATCGAACTCAATTTTTATTTTCTTGTAATGTCTGTCAAATTTCCACTTTCACTTTATTTGACTCTTATGAAAGAAATTGGAATGTGTAGCTTCTTTTCGTGTTCTCTCGTGTGGAATTGGAATAATTTATTCCATCAGAGTTTGATTGATAGGATCTGCTGCTAAAACCTTTTGAACATTAAATATATCATGTGTGTGTGTGTGTGTGTGTGTGTGTGAGTGTAAAAATACAAATTCGGCATATTTAATTATGCAAAGAATACTCCAAGTTTTTATTTTCCCATGAGTCTGTTGTTCCATCTGTTTCCAGGAATTTAATAATTGCATCCCAATATTCAAATTTACCTCTGTGAAATTTCTCCCAGGGATTGGTCATCTGTGACCCGTGTGGCGGCTGCAGTGTCTGTGACACCAACCCCTTTGCGGTCCTGAATTCTCAACACTAGGCAGGGCTGGCCCCATTCAAAGACTGCACTTCGGCTTCATTAAATCTCTGTATTGTATGTTTATTTGCTATTTCATTAATTTATACTCTTACAATTATTTCCACCCTTCTACTTCCTTAGGGTTTAATTTGCTTCTGTAGGTGGATGTTTTAATGATTAATTATTAGTGTTTTTCCTAATATGTGCATTTATTTTCTTCTAATTAGAGCACATTAGCCCCATTAACCACCCTCCAACTTGTATACCATAGCGTTTATGTATTTTAAGACTCTATACGTGTTAAAACCCATTTAACATTGTTATCATATTCTTTTCAATATACGCACATAGTTACCCTTTCTTTGTTCTTAACTCCTCTCCGCACTGCTGAACTTCCATCTGGGATCATTATTCTTCTGCCTGCATAATAATAGTGTGTTTCTCTTACTGTTGTCTCTGCTGATCTTTTCGTCTCAACATCTTTATTTGCCTTCATTTCTGAACGATATTGTTACAGCATGCAGAATTCTAGATAAGCAGTTATGTTCCTTCAACACTTGAAACATATCTTTTCTGTTGCTGCCTGTGTTTCACCATTTTCGTTGAAAAGTCGGCCATCGATCTTCTTCTCTGAAGAAGCGGCTTGTGTTCATTTGTGGTTTCATCCCTTTTAAGAATTTCACTGTCGATCAGGCTCGGCTGGTCCCACCCCCACAAAAAAACAGCCATTGGAAACTCTCTGGATCGAGAGTTTCACAGCAAGCACAGCTGAACCCGGGACAGTCCAGCTCTGTGGGGGAGGGGCGTCCGCCATTACTGAGGCAGTCTGCCGCTACGGAGGTAGTTTGCCATTGCAGAGGCAGTTCTAACTACACCGGTATAAACTGGACTGCAGGGAAGTTCACACGGCAGCTGGGCGGAGCCCACACCAGCTCAGCAAAGCCTCTGCAGGTGGTGAGTAGGCTGCCTCATCGCTGGGTAAGGCAGCCCTGAGAAAAAGGCAGCAGCACAAGGGAAACTCATAAATAAAGCCCTAACTCCCCGGACAGAGCACCTGGGGAAAAAAACGGGTTTATGAGTTCTGCTGCAACAGACTTAAAAGTACCTGCCCAGCAACTCTGAATGAGCAACGGAACTCACAGCTCAGCACTCTGTCACCTCAAGCAGTTCCCCGACCCCATATATCCAACGAGTCACCTCAAAAAGGAGAGCTCAGACTGACATCTGGCAGGTAATCTTCTGGGACAAAGATAGCAGAAGAAGAAACTGGCAGCAACCCTTAGTCCTACAGCCACTGCAGGTGATCCCCAGGCAAGCAGGACCGGGGGTGGACCTCAGCAGTCCTACAGCAGAGGGGCCAGACTGTTAGAAGCAAAACTAAGAAACAGAAAGAAATAACTTCATCATCAACAAACTGGACATCCAGTGAGAGACCCCATCTGAAAATCACCAACCACAAAGACCACACATAGATAAATCCA
>PVKV010025902.1:0-28913 GCA_004027835.1 Alouatta palliata | reverse complement strand
GCACGAGGCCACTGCCGCGGCCCTGCGCAAGAAGCACGCCGACAGCGTGGCGGAGCTGGGCGAGCAGATCGACAACCTGCAGCGGGTGAAGCAGAAGCTGGAGAAGGAGAAGAGCGAATTCAAGCTGGAGCTGGACGATGTCACCTCCAACATGGAGCAGATCATCAAGGCCAAGGCAGGCTCTGCTCAGCCTCTCCTCCTCCAACTTCCTCCTCCCAGCTCCACTTTTTCCCCACGTCCTCTCTCTTTTTCATGGTTCATTTTCCCACTTCCCCTCCTCTGCCTGGTTCTCAGATGTTCTCCTTGCCTCCATACTTTCCCTCTTCTTTTCTCCTTTAGTTGTACCCCTTACACCTCCTTCAGTTCCCCCCAACATCCATCATATAACTCTCCTTCCCTTCTCAGGCTAACCTGGAGAAGATGTGCCGGACCTTGGAAGACCAGATGAATGAGCACCGGAGCAAGGCGGAGGAGACCCAGCGTTCTGTCAACGACCTCACCAGCCAGCGGGCCAAGCTACAGACTGAGAATGGTGAGCCTAGAGCAGGGGCTCCATGGACCCCACGTGTCTCCCCAACCTCCTGAGCCACTCCAGCCTTGGTTGCTCACACACACGCACACAGGCCAATACATGCACACACAGACACAGAGTCTCTCCAGAGAATGGGACCTGAGCACTAGGGGAGGAGATGGGGAGAGAGAAGTGGCTGATCTCGAACGGTGCTTCCCCAGGTGAGCTGTCCCGGCAGCTGGATGAGAAGGAGGCACTGATCTCCCAGCTGACTCGAGGCAAGCTCACCTACACCCAGCAGCTGGAGGACCTCAAGAGGCAGCTGGAGGAGGAGGTTAAGGTAAGGGCTAGCCTCGGGCCACCTGGCCCAAGCAAGGAGCACACTGATTATCCTTGCATCGACATCACTTCCCTTCTCAGGAATAAGGCTTAGGTGTACCCACAGTTCTCCAAGAATTCTAAAAAGAAGTCATAGCCCAAACCCTGCCACATGCCTTCTACTCCCCAGGCTGAGGCCCTCTGCCTTCTGCTGCATCCCTGGGCAGGAGGCAGGGTGTGAGGAGGAGGAGAGGAAATGAACCAAGGAGGCATGAGATAGCCTTGCCTAGGCATAGCTAGGGGATGTAGGGACCACACAGATGGGTGCTGGGATTCACAGGGCAACCTGAAAACTGGATAAAGAATTTAAATTTGAGCCTATTCCTAGCACTTACTGGGCTCACGAAAAAGGAGAAAGAACACGAGTTTTAAAAAACACCAGGGTTCAACACTAACCTGGCTCTTACAGCTCAGTGATCTTCGGGGAGTCCTCTAACCTTTCTGAGCCTGTTTCCCTCTCCCCACCCCAGTGATGATGACCATACCTGGTGTGGGAAGGAGCTCAGGGCCAATGGCCACGAAGCTTTTCTTAAATAGTTCAGTGCTGCATTGACATTCTGTGTTATTAGCTAACAATAAACCATTCCAGGTCCACTGGGGATTTGGACATGGATAAAGCCAAGGGAGGATGTTGAGATTGGGGTGAGGAGAATGGTAAGGGATAGGGCTGCCTAATGGAGAAAGCTGAGCCCACCTCCTGGTGCCCACCCCTCCCTAGGCAAAGAACGCCCTGGCCCATGCACTGCAGTCGGCCCGGCATGACTGCGACCTGCTGCGGGAGCAGTACGAGGAGGAGACGGAGGCCAAGGCCGAGCTGCAGCGCGTCCTGTCCAAGGCCAACTCGGAGGTGGCCCAGTGGAGGACCAAGTATGAGACGGACGCCATCCAGCGGACTGAGGAGCTCGAGGAGGCCAAGTGAGTTCTGAGCAGACTGCCTTCTGGCTGAGGCCCCTTTGCAGGCAGGACTCAGTCTAGCCGCAACCTCAGCAGATCCCACAGAGGGGAGGCTTAGCTCATGTTTGACAACACAGGAGGACTCTGCCCTGGCCCCAGTACCTTCTCCTCTCAGGGAAGCTTTTTGCTCGAATTATGTTTCTGATCCGAATATAAGACGAACAAAAGGTTTGTCTGAGGGCAGAGTGCTTCCGTCTGGGGCAGGGCACTGTGGCAGGGGAAGGCGGTGGGGAGGGCTGCGGAAGCCCACACTTCCCTCATGTCGACAGCCAGAGGCTGGCCCAGGGCCAGCAGGGGCCTGGGTCTCTGCGCCCTGCCAGGATCTTCTGCCTGCCATTCTCAGCCCCTGGGACGTGTCCTCAGGCTTCTCCAGCTACACTTCTGAGGTTTCAAGGATTGTCTTCCAAAAGGCTCATGTTGTTTCCTCTTGTCCCCATCCACACCCTCCATCTTCCCCACCCTCTGCCACCCTCCCCTGGGCAGGAAGAAGCTGGCCCAGCGGCTGCAGGACGCTGAGGAGGCCGTGGAGGCCGTTAATGCCAAGTGCTCCTCGCTGGAGAAGACCAAGCACCGGCTACAGAACGAGATCGAGGACCTGATGGTGGACGTGGAGCGCTCCAATGCGGCTGCTGCAGCCCTGGACAAGAAGCAGAGGAACTTCGACAAGGTGGGCCGTGGGTGGGGGCCGCAGTCAGCACGCAGGGCAAAGGGGCGTGAGGGCTTCAGGGCGAGGCCAGAACTGTCCTCCTTGGAGGTTGGAGAGGAGGCCTGAGTCCAGGCTGGGAGCCAGGGACAGATCTTGGACAGCTAGGGGCTGGGGCGCTGGGAAGCAGGAGGGCCAGGGGGCTGAGGCTGGGTGGCTGAAGAGTGAGCCTTGTCCCTGGACAGATCCTGGCTGAGTGGAAGCAGAAGTATGAGGAGTCGCAGTCAGAGCTGGAGTCCTCGCAGAAGGAGGCACGCTCCCTCAGCACCGAGCTCTTCAAGCTCAAGAACGCCTATGAGGAGTCCCTGGAGCACCTGGAGACCTTCAAGCGGGAGAACAAGAACCTTCAGGGTGTGCTGGGGGCCCAAGAGGCTGGGGAGGGGCTGCAGTGGCCGTGTCCTCATGTGGTGCCACCCAGGGGCTCCAAGAGGGGTCTGGGCAAAGAGGCATGTCCCTCCAACTCCACTGGACCACAGCATCCCTCAACTGAGTCACCATGTTCCCCACACAGAGGAGATCTCCGACTTGACTGAGCAATTGGGGTCCAGCGGAAAGACTATCCATGAGCTGGAGAAGGTCCGAAAGCAGCTGGAGGCTGAGAAGCTAGAGCTGCAGTCAGCCCTGGAGGAGGCCGAGGTGTGTGTGTGCAGGGCATGGGGTACAAGGAGCTGAGCTCCAGGCTTTGGGTTCCTGTTCTCATCCCTCCCTTTGTTTTATTCACTGTCCCATCACCAGAGCCTGGGACAGAGCCTGGCACATAGTAGGCATTCAATGAAGATTTGTGGAGTAAATGAATGATCAGTTACTGAACTCCCTTCATATAAACATTTTACCCATTGCATCTTAGCTGATTTCCCATTTCCACACGCCTCCCTGTTCCCACCTCTGCCTGCCTCTGTTTTCTTTTATACTCTCTACCTGATTGCCTCTGTTTCCTGGCAACACCTTTCTCTTCATTTTCTTCCTTGTCTTCATAGCTAGCTCTCCCCTGTGAGGGCCTGAATCATCTTTTCTTAGGCTTATTTTTATTTTCTCTTAGATTTTCTTTTCCTCCTCCTTCTGCTTCTTGACTGAACCACTTACATCACTCTTGAACTCACTTTGTATCCATGATTTGTGAACAGACCCCCACCCTGCCCTGTGCCTCGACTGTCTGCCACATCCCCCTCCCCTACTCCTTCCCAGGCCTCCCTGGAGCACGAGGAGGGCAAGATCCTCCGGGCCCAGCTGGAGTTCAACCAGATCAAGGCGGAGATCGAGCGGAAGCTGGCAGAGAAGGACGAGGAGATGGAGCAGGCCAAGCGCAACCACCTACGGGTGGTGGACTCTCTGCAGACCTCCCTGGACGCAGAGACACGCAGCCGCAATGAGGCCCTACGGGTGAAGAAGAAGATGGAAGGAGACCTCAACGAGATGGAGATCCAGCTCAGCCACGCCAACCGCATGGCCGCCGAGGCCCAGAAGCAAGTCAAGAGCCTCCAGAGCTTGCTGAAGGTACACAGGGGCAGGAGGTCCCCTCACCCAGAGGGAACTGGCCTCCACGTGGCCTAGAGAAGGGGTAGTATCTGGACACAGGCACCCGATCCCTCCTGCCCCTGGGTCATGGCAGGGACCTCTGACAGGTACCCTCAGTGAAGGGCACAGAGGCCGGCTCCTCTGCTCACACCCACTGTCCTGATCCTTAGGACACCCAGATCCAGCTGGATGACGCGGTCCGCGCCAACGACGACCTGAAGGAGAACATCGCCATCGTGGAGCGGCGTAACAACCTGCTGCAGGCTGAGCTGGAGGAGCTGCGTGCAGTGGTGGAGCAGACAGAGCGGTCTCGGAAGCTGGCTGAGCAGGAGCTGATCGAGACCAGCGAGCGGGTGCAGCTGCTGCATTCCCAGGTCAGCGGCTCCCCTGCTCATTCCTGAAGGGAGCACGGGCTGGGGCTCAGCAAGGCTTGGGAGCTCTGCACAGATACTCAATGCTTTTCCTGCTCTGCCTACCCCTCCCCCAACCCAGAACACCAGCCTCATCAACCAGAAGAAGAAGATGGACGCTGATCTGTCCCAGCTCCAGACAGAAGTGGAGGAGGCGGTGCAGGAGTGCAGGAACGCGGAGGAGAAGGCTAAGAAGGCCATCACGGATGTGAGTCCCGCCCCGCTACCATCCACCCAGTCCACACCAGTGTCTCTCCCTGGGCTGGGCAGGGACTGTGTGAGGACTTGACCAGACCATGTGCCACCTCTCTCCTGCACACAGGCCGCCATGATGGCGGAGGAGCTGAAGAAGGAGCAGGACACCAGCGCCCACCTGGAGCGCATGAAGAAGAACATGGAGCAGACCATTAAGGACCTGCAGCACCGGCTGGACGAGGCCGAGCAGATCGCACTCAAGGGCGGCAAGAAGCAGCTGCAGAAGCTGGAGGCGCGGGTGCGGGAGCTGGAGAATGAGCTGGAGGCCGAGCAGAAGCGCAACGCGGAGTCGGTGAAGGGCATGAGGAAGAGCGAGCGGCGCATCAAGGAGCTCACCTACCAGGTGCGGCGGTCGGTGGCTTCAGGCAGGGCCCTGGCACCTTGGCCTGAAGCCACAGTAACAACCAGCTGAGGGGAATGAAGAGTTTGCTCTTAGCCTCTTCCAAGGCAAGGGTGGAATGCAGCCTCCCTTTCACTCTGCCTAGCCCTGCCCCACCTGAATGTCCCCTAGCTCAGAAGTCAATCTCTGTGCCTCCTGGCCTGGGAGCTTCCTCTCAACACCCCACCTCAGCCCGTCCCCCGGGGGATATACACAGAGCTCCAGACAAAGCTTACCCAGCACAGCACACCAGAAAGCAAATATGTAGCCAGGGTCACCCCGAAAAGACCAAAAACACACCAATCCCATTCAAACAAGCATCCAAACTTTTCTGTTACCCAGGGCAGTATAGACTCTAGCTTTCCAAGGTGTTTTCTAGAATCAGACTCTGAATTAGAATTTGTTTCTTTTCCAATCCAGGATGTCACCATCCCTCTAAGCACACTTTGTCCTTAACTTTGTCCTTAACTTTGTCCTTCAATTTCCCATTCCATTCCCATCCCATTAAGTCAGTGTCATCTGCATTGCAGCCCAGAAAATTCCATCATACTCAGCCCCAAAGTCACTCCCAGCATGTGCTGAAGTCCAGAGCAGGGGAGTTTATCCTCCGTGGGGTCCCCAGACCCTGAAAAACCTGCTCCCTGGAGCACTGTACACACACAATTTTGTGCATAATTTCAGCAGTCCCATCAGCTCTTTGGACTCTTTCCTGGTGCAAATCATTTAAAATATTTACACATATTTGGTAAGAAATTATAAGGAGAATTCAAGTGTTTAGTGAGGATCAGAAAGGAGAATTGGGTCAGGATATCAGATGAAGCAGGGAGGGTGGAGGGGATGCCATCTTCACCCCTGCCTACCCTCTGGCCCCCAGACGGAGGAGGACAGGAAAAACCTGCTGCGGCTGCAGGACCTGGTGGACAAGCTGCAGCTAAAGGTCAAGGCCTACAAGCGCCAGGCCGAGGAGGCGGTGAGTGACCCTGCTGGGGACCAGGCCTAGGAGAGGCATAGGAGAGCTCGTCCCCCAAGCCGGGAATCTGAGAACCCAGGCCCCCTATCACCTCATGCTCCCACCTCCCACAGGAGGAACAGGCCAACACCAACCTGTCCAAGTTCCGCAAGGTGCAGCACGAGCTGGATGAGGCGGAGGAGCGGGCGGACATCGCCGAGTCCCAGGTCAACAAGCTTCGGGCCAAGAGCCGCGACATTGGCGCCAAGGTGGGTCCCTCCCCTGGGCTTTGCTAGTCACCCCCACAGCAGGCACACCAGACAGAGTACCCTCAAACCAGGGATGCTTCCTTTTCATTTATCCCACACAACTGAACCACACAGACCCAGGGGCCAAGGTAATTCAGTTCTCTGTGATTTCTAGGAGTCTTCCAGCTCTAACTTTTTTTCTTTTGAGACGGAGTCTCACTGTGACACCCAGGCTGGAGTGCAGTGGTGCAGTCTCGGCTCAATGCAAACTCCACCTCCCGGGTTCTCCTTCCTCAGCCTCCCAAGTAGCTGGAATTACAGGCATGCACTACCATGTCTAGCTAATTTTTGTATTTTAGTAGAGATGTGGTTTCACCATGTTGGCCAGGCTAGTCTTGAACTCCTGACCTTGTGATTCACCCACCTCACCCTCCCAAAGTACTGGGATGACAGGTGTGAGCCACCACACCCAGCTCAGCTCTAACTTTCAGTGGTTCCGGAAATTCCAGCCCTAGGGTGGTCTGCAACCCTAGAAGACCCTGATTTATATACAACCAGTATATCCCAGTTTCCCGCCAACTGCTGGTTTCCAGTTCCCTTCCACCTAATTTTGTCCTGCAACCTTGTAACTCAAACCTAAAATGGACATCCCAGAGAACCCCCTTGTTCTCACCTAGGCAACGTCCCTCTGGCCAACCCCAGACCCCTGCCCTCTAGAACTTGCCCCATGCACATCAATCCCTGGAAACACACCTGCTTCTGCCACAGGGGCTTCCACCAGCCCACACAGCAGGCCTCCCACCATCAGACCCCTCTCACCTTTCTTTCCCGTGCCCTGTCCCTGCCCAATACCACCTCTCCAAGGACTGATTGGACTTTGTTTCCTTTCAAAAGGCCTTGAATGAGGAGTAGCTTTGCCACATCTTGATCTGCTCAGCCCTGGGGGTGCTGGCGAAGCCTGTGTAACAGCTCCTTGGGAGGAAGCAGAATAAAGCAATCTTCCTTGAAGCCGAGATCCTGACTCCAGATTCTTCTTCACTGCCTGGCAGCCCTTGGGGCCTGGGGGTGGGGTCCGGGCTACGGGAGGTAGAAATGTAGGCATGTGGTGGGGGTGGGGGGTGGTGCAGATTCAAAGGCCTCGCCTAGGAAGGCCCTCCTGGAGCTGCACTGAAACCACTTTTACTTCCGCCAAACCAGCCAAATGCAGCAGAGGCGACACCTCTCCTCCCAGCCCTCTCCTCAGCCCAGCAGCCCTCAGGATTAAAGGAAATTTGGGGAGACCCTTAAAGTTCACTAGAGCACCCTGAGCCCATCTACTGTGGACCTGCACCCCACCTCCCGTCAACCCTTCCCCCCCCACCATCATGGATGCCACCTGGGGCTGGGCATGGGGTGGCGGTTCGGGGTACGGGTGAAGGCCAGTCCTCTTTCTGAGCCCAGGGAAGTGTGAGTCATTGACCAGGTGAGCCAATGGCTGCCTAAGTGCCAGTCCTGGGTGAGTTTCTCAGAGTACACAAGGATTCACAGCTGTAGCCCATACCCTCCCAGAAGGATTCACAGCTATAGCCCATCCCTCGTCCAGAAGGATTCACAGCTGTAGCTCATATTCCTTCCAGAAGGACTCGCAGCTGTAGCCCATATTCCTTCCAGATAGAGCCACAACCCTCTCCAGCCACCCCCAGAGGCCAGCATACTCCCTCCCCACCACAGCTGGGAGAAACACACCCTCAGCCCACCTGCCCATCCTCCTCAGCTCCTCCCTTGGCCCAGAGTGCTCCCTTTTTCCCAGTCATTTCTTCGCATTGTAATTTCCATCACCAAGCCCTTTGTCCTCTGGGTGTGCAGGAAGATGGGGTTCTTCTGGCCCATTTATGGCAAGCCATCTGGAGGGGAGGCAGGCAGATGAGGGGCTAGGGAAGGTTATGTGTGAGCAGGACTCTGGGGAGAGGGAGGGAAGGGATGGCTCCCCGGAAGGCTGGGAGGTGGAAGAAGGAGTATGTCTCCTCCAGCTAAGCAAGTTCATCCCCTTGGAGATCCTGACATAGCTGAGTTGCTTGGGTGGGCCTGGGACTGTGGGCCATAGAGGGCAGGGACTTGGGAGGCAGTGAGGCTGTCGACCCCACTGGGAACCTGGGAAGCCATGGTTCAGCCCTGGACTGGATCTCCCCCAATCCACCAACACACCCACTCAGAGCCCACTCCTGCTCTACCTGGCTCTGAGCTCTGAATGCGTCAGCCAGAGCAAGGGCCTGTGCCGGAGGAGGAAAAACCAGCACTGGAGAATAGCAGGTGACAGCAGAGGAGAAACGGGGTAGGGAGGGGAGAAGGAAAGACCTGTGGGGGTGGCAGCAGTCAAAGAGATTGAGCAACCAGGGGACAAGGTAGCCACTGGAAACAGAGATAAGGAAAACAGATGCAGGAAATGAGGAGGCACCAGAAAGATCCACAGGCGCCGCCACCCTTCTCCTCTTAGCCACCTCCATTGTCCCTCCCTAGACCAACCCAGACAGAGCACCCTCAAACAGGGACACTTTCTTCTCACTTATCCCGCACAGTTGATCCAAGGAAATTCAGTTCTCTGTGATTTCTAGGATTCTTCCAGCTCTTTTTTTTTTTTGGGGGGGGGACAGAGTCTCAGGCTGGAGTGCAGTGGTGAGATCTCAGCTTGGGCCGAGATCCCTAGGGCCATTCCTCTGGCTAGGAACAGATTTGGACAGCAATGAAGAGATAACTAGAAACAAAGGAGAGGACCCTTGAAAAGGGAGCCATGCCGAGAGCCAGCGAAACTAAGCCACCAGGGCAAGAGAGACCGTGAGAGATATGGATCCGACGAGAATGGCCAGGGGCTGGACGCAGACAGCAGCAGAGCTGGGAGAGGACTGGGAGCCGAGCTAGGGAGAGGGAGGGTGCTGAGGGGAATGGGGAGAGAGGAAAGGACAGGGAGTCTTGCAGGGAGAAGCTTGAAGAGCTGAGGGTGGTGCTCCCAAGTGAAGGAAAGAATCCGGGGTTATTTGCAGATGCAAGGAGAGTCAGGATCACCAAGGCACAAGGAGATTGGAGAGCAGGAGGAAAAGCCTGGAGTAAGATGTGGAGGCCCAGAGTGGGCAGAGCCTCACGTTAGACCCTGAGCCTGGCAGAGACATGAGCCAGGGAGAATCGGAGGCAGGCCCCACCCTGAGATTGGGAAGCAGGCAGAGGGAATGAAGGTGAGACACAGAGACAGAAGCAACGGGGAGCCAGGCAGAAAAAAGGCAACCTGTGCCAGAGAGGCCAACCCTGCCTCCTCGGCACCCTCACCTGTGGCCGAAGCCTCCATCCATGTCCTTGTACTCCAGGACTCCCAGCAGAATGAGGAGCTGTGCGCAAGGCTGCTGAGGGAGGACGGAGAGCAGTATGTGAGAGCCAGAGAGAGAAGGAGCCTGGGGAAGGGAAAGGAGGGCAGAGCAGAGCAGACAGGGGCAGGGCCTGGGGCTGAGTGAACACCTTCCTTCCTCCTCCTTCCATAGGGCCGGGAGACTGCCCCCCATCCCCACCTCCACTCCCGCCTGCCCTGCCACCACCACCTATACCAAGTGTGGTCTGCTCAGAGCACAGGGTTCCCTGAGGACAAAGCCTGGTCTTTGTCACCTGGACCTGACCCAGACTGACTTGTCTTCCTGGACCTGACCCAGACTGACCTTGCATCCTCAACTCCTTATCATGTCCCCAGAGCTATGGGAACCAAGCAGTGACGCACTGGGCCGTGGGCTAACCCCCCGGCTTGCATTCTGGGGCCTCGATTGACCTAGAGCTGAGGACAGGTGGCCTGCATCCCCTGGGGGTAATGATTTGGCATAAGCACCTGCAGGAGATGGGGATGTGGGGTCAATTCAGGTCCATCCAAGGACACTGAAGAGAAGGTCCAAATGCCCTGGGGAGAGAGGTGTGTTCCTGAGCCCAGGAATGGGGCGGCAGTGTCCTAGGGAGCTAGGGACCTTGGGGGGAGGCCACATTTTAATGGAAAGTGCTTCTACCCAGAGAAGCTGACCCCTGTCACCCTACCCACCTCCACACCCGAGAGCTATATTGAGAGGTGACAGTAAAGTGATGGGAGGGGGGCTGGGAGAGTGTTCCTGGGTGTGAGGGTGGGGGGAAAGCCAGAGCAGGGGAGTCTGGCTTTGTTTCCTGAACACAATGTCCACTTAGTCATAACAGGCACGGCCTGCTGAAGAGCTGACACCTACAGCCTCTGAGAGGTGGCAGCATTGAACAATGAGGAGCAGGGCCTTGAGGGACTGGGGTGCTTGAGGACACCCACAAAGAAGGTCATGTGAGTAAAAGCCCAGGAGGGTTGGGGGGGCACCAAAGTTCTGCCTGGGGAGGGGGCAGGTGGCAGAGCCCCAACCCCATGGAATGCGGAGCCTGGGGCCCAGCTGGTGTAAATCCCCAGGCCTGCCAGGCACCTGCACCCTCTGGCAGCCTGGAGAGGCAGAAGAGGGCAGCCCCCCACCCACCCCCTTCCTCCCTCGGGCCCTGGGATTAACACCATCTGCTTCTGCCCACCCCACCCCAGGAGCAGAGGGTGGCAGGGGAGGGTAAAAGCCTATGTGTGCAAATGTGAATTGCAAATGTGTGCATCTGTGTACACAAAACAAAGCAGAAAAATCTGCAGACTTGAGTGGGTAAGTGTGAAAAATTTGCATGTGTGGCTGAAGAGGGTCACAGACACGGTCAAGTCCGTATGTGAAAGTGCTGAACTGTGGTCTGTATGCAAGTCTGCCTGAGGTGGCATGGGAGAATCCCTTCCATTGTGTAAGCAGGTTGGATGATGGCCACTGTATCAGGAGCATCAGGGAAGGGGTGGGGACTCCAGATGTGTCCCCAAACCAGGGTGGCCTCAAGACCTTGGGAAGACAATTGTCTGGAGAGTTGGGGAATAGAAGGAAACAAGGCATGGCACTTGTGCAGACTGAGGCCAGGACAGACGTTCCCGACAAAAGGAAACTGAGCCACGGAGGTGGACAGTAGGTCCCTTCCCTGGGCACCATACTCCAGCTTTCAGCCCCCAACATTGGGGGACTCTAGTTCTGAGAGCAGGAAGATGCTCCCAGTGTCGAGCTGGGAGAGGGCAGTTCTGAGTGGGAAGGAGAGGCTGGGGAACAGGGGAGGTAAGCCCATGGTTGGGAGGCAGAGCATAGGCATTTGGCTTGCAGAAGGTGACCCTCACCCATGTGTTCAATTCACCCTTCAGGTTAAAAATAACTGAGGTAAGGGCCATGGCCGACTGGGAGAGGGGGTGCGAGAAGGTCCTGTCTTCCCACTATCTGCTCATCAGCCCTTTGGAGGGGAGGAATGTGCCCAAGGACTAAAAAAAGGCCGTGGAGCCAGAGAGGCTAGGGCAGCAGACCTTTCATGGGCAAATCTGGGGGCCCTGCTGTCCTCCTGTCACCTCCAGAGCCAAGGGATCAAGGGAGGAGGAGCCAGGAGGGGAGAGAGGTGGGAGGGAGGGTCCCTCCGGAAGGACTCCAAATTTAGGCAGGGGGTGGGGGAAATGGGATATAAAGGAGCTGGAGCTTTGAGGACAGACAGAGACTCCTCCAGCCCAGGTAAGAGGTTTGGGGTGGGATGCCCTGCAGCCCATCCACAGAACCCCCACCACAAGGGACCTCCTTCAGCAGGAGTGGGGTACAGGTCTGTTGGAGGCCCAAGGGCTCTGCTACCTCTGTCTATCTCCAGGTCCGGGGAAGTTCCCACTGACACAAGGAGGTTCCATAGGAAACCCAGAAACCTCTTTTTTTCTGCAACTCTGTTTCTTTATCTGCATCATTCTGTGTCTCCTACATGCTGTCCCATCTTTCTGTCTTCCTTCCTCCTTTGGATGGCTTCCTTCCCTTGATCCTGGTTTTATCTTGCTTCTTGGTCTTTGTCGACACTTGTCACAATCATGCTTCTTTGTCTGTCTCTCTCCCTTGCCCTTCCTTCTTGGCATGTGTTCTCACCTCCCTGCCTCTCTGCTTCTAACTCTGTTTTCACACCCTGTCCCTCACACTCATACTGAGTGCGCCCTTTCTTTTCTGCCTCTGCGTCTTGTCTCTTTCTGACTGCCTGTCTGTCCTGCCTGTCGGCACTCTGGGGCTACCTCCATCCCCGGGCGGCCTGCCTCTGTTGTTCTTCACTCTCCTTGTCTGTTCTTTTCTCTGCCCAGCTGCACCTCTGTGGTTCCCTGCTCCACCCCCGGTCCAGATTCTTCAGGATTCTCCGTGAAGGGATAACCAGGTGAGATCCGCCCCCATTTTCTCTGCAGAGAGTCAGGCACACTTCTCCTAGGAGCCGGATTGCTGGACCAGGGGTCTGCTGTCTCTCCTCCAAGCACTCAGCGCCACCCCTTAGCAAACTCCAGTCAATGTCATCCCAGGCAAACCCCTTACAGAGATTCTCCTTCAGCATCACCTCAGAAGGCAGGAGAAGCAGAGCCCTGAGTAGGGGAGGGTGGAACACCAGGTGCCTCTTGCAGGGTGGTGGGGAGGAGCGGGGTCAGGGAGAGGACAAGGCCACTCGTTCAGAGCCTGGGCCGCCTCAGGAGTAACACAGCCCTCCTGTCTCTGACCCAGGGGAGCACCAAGATGACCGACACCCAGATGGCTGACTTTGGGGCGGCAGCCCAGTACCTCCGCAAGTCAGAGAAGGAGCGTCTGGAGGCCCAGACCCGGCCCTTTGACATTCGCACTGAGTGTTTTGTGCCTGACGACAAGGAAGAGTTTGTCAAAGCCAAGATCGTGTCCCGGGAGGGGGGCAAGGTCACTGCTGAAACCGAGAATGGCAAGGTGAGTGGGACATGGCGCCAGGACAGAGGGGAAGGAGGTTTTGGGAAGAAGATGCAGGGGTGGAGCCACTTGCAGTGGGAGCTGAGAGGGCTGGAGAAAAGCCAAGGCCAATGCGGATGCCAGGAAGCCCAGAATCTGACCCCTCTCAAATTGACCTGAGCAGGTGCAACAGGTGCCACCCAGGGCCACGTGCCCCTTGCCAGAGAGGATGCTGGGGGAGTAAGACCTCAGTGTTCACCTCAGAGGGGGCTCGTAGATAAAGTGGGCACAGACACAGCATTAAATGATGCCCCCTTCTTGCACTTGTATCCTGCCTCCCTGTGCCTCAGTTTCCTCCATGGCTCCACTTTCTCAAATTCCGTTCACCCAAATCAAGAGTAAATTCTTAGACCCAGATAAACACAAAGATTAGAAACTTTTGAGCTGAGCACTCAGTCCTTGACTGGCACTCAGAAGCCGCTGATCCCTGGTTCGCTCACACCAGCCAAGAGAATCGCCCCTGGTTACCAGCCGCAGCTCAGAGCTGTGTGTCTCATGGACTCCTTGACTGAATGTTACATCTCATTGAAGTGTAGAATAACAGGTCACAATCCCCTGGGGCCTTTGACTCTGATCCCATTTCTGCTACCCGCTAGTCACTGTGCAGGCAAATCATTTAGTCATTTGGAGCCATGGATTCCTCCACTATAAAAAACACTGGAATACCTATTAGCAGGACCCAGTGACATCAGGGCATGGCAAACTGATTGTTGCCAATCAAACCACACCAATAGTGATGGATAGGAGTGTGGGGTAGATGGGTGAACTGCTTTTCCAGAAGGGGTGAAGGTTTGCCCTGAGCAACAGATACCCTAGAGCACTGCCCACGGGAGACAGCCTCAGGGTCAGCATAAGGTGTGCACAGATCTGAGAGCTGCCTATCTCCAGGTCTGCCCCAAGACCCCTGAAACATAGGGACTGAAGAGTGATGGTCATGGGCACAGGGTCTGGGGACCTGGCAAGGGAAAGGTACCCTAGGACAGTCTCTAGGATGGGAGATACAGTGGGAAGGAAAACTGGGAAATTATCTGGGAAAAGTGTCCTGGGGTAGGGGCTGGGGCACTGGTCAGAGCAAGGGGAGCAAGGCCAGTCATGGCCTGTGTCCTGGGAGGAGGTCAGTTGGCAATGCCAGCAAGGGTCCCAGAGTGGTGTGGCTACCCATCCCCCTGCCTATGTGCCCCCTCCAGACAGTGACTGTGAAGGAGGACCAGGTGTTGCAGCAGAACCCACCCAAGTTCGACAAGATTGAGGACATGGCCATGCTGACCTTCCTGCACGAGCCCGCGGTGCTTTTCAACCTCAAGGAGCGCTACGCGGCCTGGATGATCTATGTGAGCAGCTCCCGCACACTGCAGACTTCCTGTCCTGCGTGGAGGCCAAAATAAGCCAAGAAAAGGGGGAGGGACTCTCCCAAGGGACCTAAGTCCCCTTCCCTCCTCCACCCCTGGTCAGCTGCAGGAGGAGAGAAGCCAGCTGGAGTGAACAGGAACACGCCTGGCTGCCACCACTGTCTGTTCCAGGTTCTTCCCACCAACCTCATGCCAGGTCTTGTCTCCTGCTCCAGACCTACTCAGGCCTCTTCTGCGTCACCGTGAATCCCTACAAGTGGCTGCCGGTGTACAATGCCGAGGTGGTGGCCGCCTACCGGGGCAAGAAGAGGAGCGAGGCCCCGCCCCACATATTCTCCATCTCAGACAACGCCTATCAGTACATGCTGACGGGTGAGCCTGGTGGCTCCTGGCCTCTGCCCCTCCTCCCGGACACCCACCCAGACCCTCAGCCCTGACTCCATTGCTTCTCCTCTTTTTTATTCCAGATCGGGAGAACCAGTCCATCCTCATCACGTGAGCGAGTGCCATCCTCCCACAAAGGGGACTGGGCTGGGGGTATGCAGGCTGAGGCCTGTGGTGTAGCTGGGAGGAGAGGTTTAAGGCCGGGATTGCAGGGAGAGTGGGGCACTGAGCTCTCGTTAGAGGGGTGCCGGAGCAATGAACCACAACAGGCAAATCCTGCCGGGTGCTGGGCTCTGATGGTGGGGCTGAGAAGTGGAGCCTGCGGTGCTGAGCCCTGCATGCAGAACAGTAGGAATCCTGAGTTCTGATTGGTCCCTGTGGCCCCCAGGGGAGAATCCGGGGCAGGGAAGACTGTGAACACCAAGCGTGTCATCCAATACTTTGCCAGCATTGCAGCCATAGGTGACCGTGGCAAGAAGGACAATGCCAATGCAAACAAGGTGCCATGGGGGCCACAGGCTTGGCAGAACAGGGGTTGGGGGGCAGGCTGACCCGAGTTACCCCTAACCTTGCCCTCCGTGTGATATGGTGGACACAGCCACACTGAGCTGGACTCCTGAAGGTCAGCCCAGTGTATGGAAGACCTTCCTGACAGGAGACACCCACCCTGAGGTCTGGGTAGGACCCTGTGGAGCTGCAGACCCACCAGCGGCTCACCCAGCCCCCACCCCCATTCCTCAGGGCCAGGGCAGCCTCCCTGCCCTCCCACCACTGCCTAGAGGTGGATGGAGGATGAACCCGGGTGGTTCTGCTCCTTTCACAGGGCACCCTGGAGGACCAGATCATCCAGGCCAACCCCGCCCTGGAGGCCTTCGGCAACGCCAAGACTGTCCGGAATGACAACTCCTCCCGCTTCGTGAGTGCCTTTGACCACTGCCAATGGCCTCACCCAGCCTTGACGAGGAAAGAGGGGTGCTGTTTTGCCACACCCAGTTGATTGTACTGTATCTGGCTTTGGGATATCAACATGCACACCCTGGTGGGGAGACTGCATAGGCTTTGGAGCCAAGGGTCTGATTTTCCACCTACTCGGCAAGTCCCCACACCTCTCTGAGCCCAGTTCCTTCACCTGTGAAACAGGGGGACTAATATCCACCTTGCAGATTCCTGGGAGGATTAGGTGAGATCATATGAGGGTACGAGCAGGAGGCGTTCTGTGTGCATTCCCCTCTGGACCGAGGTTCCACTCAGAGGTCCCTGCACAGCGTGTGAGGGTGGCATCCTCTGCCCGGCCCACTTATACTCGACTGCGATGCCAAAGAGATCATTTACATTTCCAGAACCTTCCAGGGCTTTTAGGCTGAATAGAGGGCAGGAATTTCATTCTGTCCTTCTGGCTAGTTCCCTCACTCTGTCCCATTCGTCCCTAGGGGAAATTCATCAGGATCCACTTTGGGGCCACTGGAAAGCTGGCTTCTGCGGACATAGAGACCTGTGAGTGCCATCAGGGAGGCTGCCGCCCTCCAGGTCCCCCTCTGCCTTCTCTCCCTGCCAGGCTGCCCGTCTCATCACTCCTCCCGTCTCCCGTCTTTGTCTGCATTTGCCTCTAGGCTTTAGGATCCTTTTTCTTTAAGCCACATCTTCTCGCCTGGCCCTCTTCGTCATGCTGTGGGCGACCCCTGCCCCCATGGTCACCCTTTTCTGGCTCTACTCTCTTTCCTTCCTCACCTGCCTTCCTCCCCTCTGCCCACCTCAGACCTACTGGAGAAGTCCCGGGTGATCTTCCAGCTGAAGGCTGAGAGAAACTACCACATCTTCTACCAGATTCTGTCCAACAAGAAGCCAGAGTTGCTGGGTGAGACTGCCTGCCACCTCCCACCCACCGCTGTCCCTGCTGCCCTCCCCAAAGCCACCTGTGTGCAGGGCAGGGCCCTCCTGCTCCCCACTGCACCCCACCCCAATGGTCACTTCCCTCCTCCCTCCACTCACTCTGTATCCCTTCCCCGCCTGAGACCACCTGCATCTCCTCTCACCTCCCTGTGCACAGTCACACACCTCACTCCTTCTCCGCCCTTCTCTCCATTCCTCCCTCGGCTTGTCTTCTGCCTTCTCCTCTTTATTTGCCTCCCCATCTCCCATGTGTCACTCCCCTGCCACCCGCCCTCCTCCTTGTCATTGGAGCCCCTGCCTGGACCCCTCTTCTACCCTTTTACTTCCTCTGGGTTCACTCCTTGGTCCTTACTAACTTCTCTCCCTGCTCCCGGTTCTCTCCTCCTCCATTCTCCTTATCCCTTCCCTCTCCCTCCCTTTCTCAACCCTCCCTGCCCCTTCCCTGCCCCCTACCTGCCCCCTTGCCCCTGCCCCACCCCTTGCCTGGTGCAGACATGCTGCTTGTCACCAACAACCCCTACGACTACGCCTTCGTGTCTCAGGGAGAGGTGTCCGTAGCCTCCATCGATGACTCCGAGGAGCTCATGGCCACTGATGTGAGTGAGGGGGCTGCTGTGGCTGTTCCAGGGCCCCAGGAGCTCCTGGGGCCACTGCTCCAACACCCCTCTTTGCCTCTCATTCTGTCCCAGAGCGCCTTTGACGTGCTGGGCTTCACTTCGGAGGAAAAAGCTGGCATCTACAAGCTGACAGGAGCCATCATGCACTATGGGAACATGAAGTTCAAGCAGAAGCAGCGGGAGGAGCAGGCGGAGCCAGACGGCACCGAAGGTGGGAGGGGCAGGCAGGCAGCGCTGGGAAGGCCCGAGGTGCTGACCAGGCCCTCGGAGGATCTGAGGCTTATAGGGTGGCAGGGTGTGTGGAGGGATGGAGAAGGACAGGGACATGGGAGAGGTGGGCAAACAGGGAGTCCACCACAATTCCACCAACTCCTCAACCCTAGCTGCACTCACCAGAACTGAGGTGGGGATTTTTCCTCCTGTGCCAAGACTTGCCCAGCCCCAGGAAGCACAGGCCCTCAGCTCTGCACATCACCATCACTGATGGCCTTTGCCTGCCCAACCCTTGAGTAAGCCCCTCGTGGGCTCAAACCATGTTCTATTTGGGAGGCAGTGGGCCAGGGCTCAGGACGCAGCTCAGGGCACTGGTGCATCAGTTTCATCCTCAGTGAAACGGATCAACAATCTTTCCTCACTCCTCTGATGGCTCCTGTGAGGTCCTCTGAGGAAATGTGGAGGCGCAAACGGTGCTGGACAAGTGCCCAAGAACATTCCTCCATACCTTCAGGGACCCTTCTCCAAGTCTGCCCAGATCAAAATGTCAAGCTGGGGTTCATGATAGCACACCAACAGTTATCACAACGTTCTTGAAATTACACCAAATAACTCCTCCTCTAAATAGAGAAATCCCCATGTTGGGACACGTTTGGATGGCTGGGGGTGGGAGTGGGGTGCTGTTCGTTATACTCTTGGGGGCCTTGATCTCCCAGCCAAACTGGGCAACATGTGGTTGGAGAGGACAGCGTGGCCAGTCCAGGGCCAGATACTGGGGTAGAGAACTCAGGAGACAGGGAGCAGAGGACATCTAGCCCCTCAGCCACATCCCTGCCCTAGGGAGGTGAGCGGCACAGTGAGGGTGGGGGTGTGCCCACAGCAGTGCTTGTAAAAGACCTGGCCCAGTGATGGCACAGATGTAGAGAGAAACAGAGCTGAGAAGAGTCGGTTGTGGCAAGAGACCGTGGGCCGGACAAGGGGCCCTGGGCTCCAGCCTGACTCAGGCACACATTGGCTGAGCAATCATGGCAAGCCCTGTGCTCTTCTGGGCCTTGATTTCTTCATCTTTAAGAAGAAGAAATTGGACCTGATGCTTCCTAAAGCCGGCTCGTTCGCTGCTGTGCTCACTCAGGCCAGGTGCAGTGGCTTACGCCTGTAATGCCAACACTTTGGGAGGCCAAGGCGGGTGGATCACTTGAGGTCAAGAGTTTGAGACCAGCCTGGGCAATATGGTGAAACCCTGTCTCTACAAAAAATACAAAAATTAGCCTGGCTTGGTGGCTCACGTCTGTAGTCCCAGCTACTCGGGAGGCTGAGGCAGGAGAATGGCTTGAACCAGGAGTTGGAGGCTGTAGTGAGCCAAGGTCACACCATTACACTCCAGCCTGGGTGACAGAGCAAGACTCTGTCTTTAAAAAAAAAGGAAGTGCTCCCTCACTTTTTTCCTCCTCAACCAGATGCCGACAAGTCCGCCTACCTCATGGGGCTGAACTCAGCTGACCTGCTCAAGGGGCTGTGCCACCCTCGGGTGAAAGTGGGCAACGAGTACGTTACCAAGGGGCAGAATGTCCAGCAAGTGTACTACTCCATTGGGGCACTGGCCAAGGCAGTGTACGAGAAGATGTTCAACTGGATGGTGACGCGCATCAACGCCACCCTGGAGACCAAGCAGCCACGCCAGTACTTCATAGGAGTCCTGGACATCGCTGGCTTCGAGATCTTTGATGTGAGTCGGGGACCCCTGGGGGTGGGAGAACAATCACTTGCTCCCTCCCATATTCAACAGCCATTTGCTGAGAGCCAGCTGTGGACCAGGCATGGGAAGGCAGTGGGGACTGTGTGGTGACAGAGGCAGTCGTTGTCCCTGTCTTCAGGGGAAGCCCTCCTGCACTGCCCTGACATGGAGGGGACCAGCCACGCCCTGCTGGGCTCGGGCACAGTGCACGGGCACAGCCCCAATGGCCACTCACACCCACTCCCTGACTGCTCCCACCCCTCATGCCCCGTGCAGTTCAACAGCTTTGAACAGCTCTGCATCAACTTCACCAACGAGAAGCTGCAGCAGTTCTTCAACCACCACATGTTCGTGCTGGAGCAGGAGGAGTACAAGAAGGAAGGCATCGAGTGGACGTTCATCGACTTTGGCATGGACCTGCAGGCCTGCATCGACCTCATCGAGAAGGTGCCTCCTTGGCCTCACTGCCTATGTCCCCTCCTCTGCCCTCCAGACAAAGTGGTGGCCAAGTCCCATCTACACCCAAGAAACCAGACTCCCAAGAATCCCAGGCCATTCTCAGGCCCAGCTTCTCCCCACTGGGAAGTCATAGGCATGCACAGGATGAGCCACCCACTTCCTTTCCCAGGACCTTGCACTGTATGCCCCTGTGTGGTGGTCCCCTCAGTGTCATAAGAGTGGTATGTAGTGAAGGAGAGGCCCCTGGACCCTCTGACAGCCCATGAGAAGTGTCATTCATGGAAAGATCCTAGGCTGAAATGAGAGATGTTTGGCCTCCCACCACATTCCTGTTGGTTGAGAAATAAGCCAGTCTCTAGCCCTCTTGCCTATGGGCATTCCTCAGAAGAGACAAGGCCGCAGGTGGGAGGCCCCCATGGGCCAGGGCTGACTTGCTCTCAGGGGGCCTCCACTCTTTGCCAGCACAGGCCAGAGCCCAGTGTCTGACCCACACCCAGCCCAGCCATGACCTTCAGAAAATGGAAGCTTCCCCACACATTTTGGGTCATTACCCATATTCTTAATCAGAGTCTCATTTTTCAGAGCCCTTAGAATCCCATAAAACTGTGTGTGAAAGCATGTGTACATTCATACATACATGTGTGTGCATGTACATATGTGTGTATGTGTGTGTACATGCATTTTTCTGGACAGTCAGTCTTTGGCTTCAACAAATTCTCAAAAGGATTCCTGCCCCAAGAAAAGTCAAGAACCACATTTTTGGAAGTGCAGAGGGTTGTGAAGAACCTGAATCTTTCCATCCATCCCCTAAAGAACTGCTACCTGTGTCATATAGACAGGGTCTGGCCCAGAGCCCCTGATGCACATCTGTCCCTGCCCTGCTGCCTCTGGAGCAGTGAGCAGTCAGGGAGAAGCGCTGTGCTGTGAGGCACTGTGGGCCTTGCGGGGGTGATTAGGCGTGCACGGCTCTTTGTTGGATCCACTGGGCAGAAAGAAGGAGGAACTGGCTTCCTGTTTTGGGGCAAGAGGGACCAGCACAGGCCCCTGTCAGCGGGCCAACGCTACTGGCTCTACAGCCCTTTTCCTGTCAGGGTGCAGGACTGTGGAAGCCTGGGAATGTGCTCAGGAACTCTCTCTCTGCCTCTTCACCCTGCCCTCAGCCCATGGGCATCATGTCAATCCTGGAGGAGGAGTGCATGTTCCCCAAGGCCACTGACATGACCTTCAAGGCCAAGCTGTATGACAACCACCTGGGCAAGTCCAACAATTTCCAGAAGCCACGCAACATCAAGGGGAAGCCGGAAGCCCACTTCTCCCTAATCCACTATGCCGGCATCGTGGACTACAACATCCTGGGCTGGCTGGAAAAAAACAAGGATCCTCTCAACGAGACTGTCGTGGCCTTGTACCAGAAGTCTTCCCTCAAGCTCATGGCTACTCTCTTCTCCACCTACGCATCTGCCGATTCTGGTAAGTGGGCAGCCCCTGCACTGGGCCAGGGGACTTCTGGAGCCAGGGTCCTGCTGTTTCAAAACACATGACTCCAGACACAGGCACAGGGGAGCCTGTGAGTCAAGCCACCTCCTGGCTCACCTCACCACAGTCCATCTGGGCCTCTTCGTAGCACCTGTCATTCTCCACTTTGTGTTATGGGTGTTGCTGTAGCTGTCTCGGGTTTCCTCAAGATTGGGAGTAACTGGAGGTCAATGAGGGTGGCACATGCATCCCTGTACCGTGCCCAGCAGGGAGCGATGCATGGGGGAGTTCTCAACAAACGTTGAGAGGACACTGAACAAAGGATCCTCCAGTTCCGGGAAGGAAGAGAAAGGATGTGGCTTTGAAAGGAAGAGGATAAAGTGTAACAAGAAAAGTAGAATGTGGGAAGATATAAGAAAGAAGGGTAGGGCTAGAAGAGGGAGGGCTACGAGCACTGATGTATGTCAGTGCCTACTATGGGCAAGCACCAGTGAGCTGCCCTATAGACGCAATCTTATCTAACCCTCTCTACAGCTTTGGGAGGTTGTTACTGTCATCCTCAGGGTAAACTGAATCTTGGAGAACTCCTTACCCAAAGTCTCAGAGCTATCAAGTAATCAGCAGAGCCCTGCCTCTGCCCGAGGGTGCCTCTATTTTCCAGCTCCTGTTCATTGTTCCTCCTCTTGTTATTTAGCAGACAGTGGTAAAAGCAAAGGAGGCAAGAAAAAGGGCTCATCCTTCCAGACGGTGTCAGCTCTCCACCGGGTAAGAAGGGCCCAGGGGCGCCAGGACACCTGGCGGAATCACCCAGCCCAGATTCTTCTGGCTGCACCACCTATTCTGGTGCTAGAGTTCGATGAGGAAAGAAGCTAGAGCTAAGTGGTTGTTTTTGGTGTGTAGATTCCACACAAGCCTGAACTCACGTCATAAATTACATGTCAGCCCCTGTCCCTTTGATGATTCTGGTGGAGAGTATCTGGGGACACTTAGGGCTTAAGGGCCTGAGGGATGGTCCTTGTGGCTCCTAACTCCCCACCTTCATCTGCCTCCAGGAAAACCTGAACAAGCTGATGACCAACCTGAGGACCACCCATCCTCACTTTGTGCGCTGCATCATCCCCAATGAGCGGAAGGCTCCAGGTGAGGCAGGAGAAGGCTTTAGTCTGGGGAGGACGCCTGGCATCCACTTACCCTAAGGCTGACCCTTCCCCCTTCCCTCCTGGCACAGGGGTGATGGACAACCCCCTGGTCATGCACCAGCTGCGTTGCAATGGCGTGCTGGAGGGCATCCGCATCTGCAGGAAGGGCTTCCCCAACCGCATCCTCTACGGGGACTTCCGGCAGAGGTGAGTATGAGGGCGCCCCAGGGCTCAGAGAACAGGGGGAGCCAGGGCTGCCCTGGGGGGATGGGAGTCTGCAGGTGGCCCTGGAGTTCTGTGGGCAGAGCAGATCAGTGCAGAGCATGAGTGACTCCGGACACTTCCCTCCTCAGGTATCGCATCCTGAACCCAGTGGCCATCCCTGAGGGACAGTTCATTGACAGCAGGAAGGGGGCAGAGAAGCTGCTCAGCTCCCTGGACATCGACCACAACCAGTACAAGTTTGGCCACACCAAGGTGAGTCTAGAGCCCTATTGGGTGGTTCCATGTTGAGTGAAGCAGAGAGGAGTTCAGAAGGCAGATCCCTAGTTCTGGCTTCCTTACTAACCATATCAAGGGCTGAAACCCACGCGTTATTCCAGTCTTATCAGATCTTTACTCTCACTTCTAGAAGGCTGGGGTGATGGGTTGCCTGGGAGCTCATCCAGGGTCTTCCGCCCTCTCCTTCCACCCTGGACAACCCCTTCTGAGGCTGCGTCCCTTTGCATCTACCCCTTGCCTGCAGGTGTTCTTCAAGGCGGGGCTGCTTGGGCTACTGGAGGAGATGCGGGATGAGAGGCTGAGCCGCATCCTCACACGCATGCAGGCCCAAGCCCGAGGCCAGCTCATGCGCATTGAGTTCAAGAAGATAGTGGAACGCAGGTGAGCCAGGAGGAAAAGGGAGGGGTGTGCCGGAGATGTAAGAGGCAGATCCTCAGTGTCAACTAGTGTGGGTCAGGAGACCTGGGTTTAGACCTATAAGCTGGCCTGGGCAAGCTTACTTTACCACTTGGAATCTCATTGCAAATTCTTCTTCTCTGTTTGTAAAGAAAATTCAGTATAGGAAAATGCAAATTAAGATGCCAATGAGATACCATTTTAAAACTAGACTTGGCCTCCTCAAATGGTCTACAAATTTTAAAAAATGAAAGAAACAAGTACATAAAAATAAAATGAAAGAAAACATAATTAGAAAAAATTTTTAAACCACTAGACTGCCAAAAATTAAGAAGTTTGACCCACTGCTTACAGATGTGTAAATCAGTGCAACTTCCTAGGAAAACAGTTTATCACTATCTCTTAAAGTTGAACAGCTGCATGCTTTTCCATTCCACTCCTGAGTACATTCCTGTAGAGATACTCTTACACATGTACACCATGACATGAAAAATAATCTTTTTAGCAGCACTGGTCATAATAGCAAAAATCTTAAAACAACTTGAATTTCCATCCACGGGGGAATGGGTAGTGTTACAGTCATTCAGTAGAACATTATAAAACAGTGAAAAGAAGTGAACTCCAACTATATGATACAATATGTTTGAACATTAAAGCATATTGTTAGTAAACAAAGGCAAATCTTGGAAGGATACATATAGTATGATGCAATTTTTATAAAGCTCATAAATATCAAAACCATACATGCATATGGCTGGGTATAGTGGCTCATGCCTGTAACCCCAGCACATTGGGAGGCTGAGGTAGGTGGACCACCTGAGTTCAGGAGTTGAAGACCAGCCTGGCCAACATGGTGAAACCCTGTCTCTAATAAAAATACAAAAATTAGCTGGGCATGGTGGCGGACACCTGGAATTCCAGCTACTAAGGAGACTGAGGCTCAGGAGAACTGCTTGAACTCGGGAGGCAGAGGTTGCAGCAAGCTGAGATCGTGCCATTGCACTCCAGCTGGGGCAACAAGAGTGAAACTCCCATCTCAAAAATAAATGAATAAAATAAAAATAAAGATATATACATATGTGGCTAAAGGCATTTTTGAAAAAGCAAGGAAAGGAAAAATAAGATTCACAATAGTGGCTGCTCCCGGTGCGGTAACAGCGGTGTAGGAAGGAACTCACAGGTAGATCAATGGCTGATAACACTGAAGTGTTTGGGTGGTGGGTTCATGGATAGTCATTTTGCTTTCGTGCTTCATAACTTACATACATATTATAGACATTCTTATATGTAAACTCCTACATAATTTTTAACATATTTGAAGTTCTTATGAGAATAAAAAACTGAACAGAGTAGACGCTCTATAAGTGGTAGTGTCCATTATCACTAACATCCCAGCTGGGAGGACAGAAACTGCCCTTTCATCAAATTGATTAATAAATATTTATCAAGCAACTCCAAGTTCAGTGTAGTGATGTTGGGGGTGGGCGTGCACAGGAAGGAAGGCTATGTGCCTACAAACTGGCTTAGTCGGGCCCATGATTGGGAAGTGCTGTTTCATTGTGCCCCACCCTGCCTCCTCGTCAGGGATGCCCTGCTGGTAATCCAGTGGAACATTCGAGCCTTCATGGGGGTCAAGAATTGGCCCTGGATGAAGCTCTACTTCAAGATCAAGCCGCTGCTGAAGAGCGCAGAGACGGAAAAGGAGATGGCCACCATGAAGGAAGAGTTCGGGCGCATCAAAGAGACGCTGGAGAAGTCTGAGGCTCGCCGCAAGGAGCTGGAGGAGAAGATGGTGTCCCTGCTGCAGGAGAAGAACGACCTGCAGCTCCAAGTGCAGGCGGTGAGGCCACGTGATTATCTGTTCAGCCCTCCTCTCCCCTCCCCTAGATTATAGCCCATCTCACAACCAGGGGCTGGGAGTCGAGGAGTGCCAGCTCTTTTTAAGACCCTAGGTCTCCTTTCTAACCATCAGCTTCCTCCCTGTTCTCTTCTCCCAGGAACAAGACAACCTCAATGACGCTGAGGAGCGCTGCGACCAGCTGATCAAAAACAAGATTCAGCTGGAAGCCAAAGTGAAGGAGATGAATGAGAGGCTGGAGGACGAGGAGGAGATGAACGCTGAGCTCACCGCCAAGAAGCGCAAGCTGGAAGACGAGTGCTCAGAGCTCAAGAAAGACATCGATGACCTGGAGCTGACACTGGCCAAGGTGGAGAAAGAGAAACACGCAACGGAGAACAAGGTAAGGGCAGTTCCCTCTGGCTCCAGCCCAGGTCTCCTCAAGACTCCCAGACCAAAATGTAGTCCTGGTCCTTGGCATGGAGCTCCCCATAGATATCTCCAAGCTGGTGATCTTTGACCCTAAAGGAGATGGGTTCTTTGTCGGCAGGTGAAGAACTTAACAGAGGAGATGGCTGGGCTGGATGAGATCATTGCCAAGCTAACTAAGGAGAAGAAAGCTCTACAAGAGGCCCACCAGCAGGCCCTGGATGACCTTCAGGCCGAGGAAGACAAGGTCAACAGCCTGTCCAAGTCTAAGGTCAAGCTGGAGCAGCAGGTGGATGATGTGAGTAGTAAGAACCATGTTCCCTCTCTCAGAGCAAGATTTTGCATGCAACACCAATGGCCCAGGAAGTCCTGATCCCTAAATTAACTTCTGTGGCCCTTGGAGCTTTTTTGCTCTACACTAGGGTAGGTCTGTGAATCCTTTGTGCTTGCAGGATTTCTCTACTGGTTTGACTTCCAATCCCACTGGACTTCAAGTTTGGAAGGAGACAAAAGAGTATGCTCTATGGATTTCATGTTTTCCACATATTGCTTTTTTTCTTCTCTCAGCTGGAGGGGTCCCTGGAGCAAGAGAAGAAGGTGCGTATGGACCTGGAGCGAGCGAAGCGAAAACTGGAGGGTGACCTAAAGCTGACCCAGGAGAGCATCATGGACCTGGAGAATGACAAACTGCAGCTGGATGAAAAGCTCAAAAAGTAGGAGACTATGGTGGCCGGGAGGGGCTGATGGAGGTGTCTGGCCTGGTGGATAGAGTGCAGGGTGCTGCACCCTCACTGCCCACAGTTGCTGTGGCACACTGGGAATGAGGTCAATCACAGCCCTCTTCCTCCACTCTCTGGGCTGGTAGGGGGATGGGGAGGTGCTGATTCTGGCATGCTAAGGCCAAAAAGAGAATGAGCCCCAGAGGAAGGAAGGCCACCTGCCGCTCCCCCACCCCTACCCTTCTCCTGCAGGAAGGAGTTTGATATTAATCAGCTGAACAGTAAGATTGAGGATGAGCAGGCACTGGCCCTTCAGCTGCAAAAGAAACTGAAGGAAAACCAGGTAACATTCTTCCCAGTGCAGGAAAGTGGAAGCTCAATAGCCCTGAGGTGACTGAGGCTACAGCAGCTGCTTACGGTTCTACACAACGTGTGGAACTCCAGGCAGCCTCATAGACCCAACCATCCCTGACTTACAGGCGCTCAGGAACACGAGCCCTTCCCCCGCAGAGCAAGAATACATTATGTTAGCAAAACTATTTGAGAAGGGGGAGTCACACCTACTAAAGGGCTTCTCCTTCTGAGATCTGCTCTGCCTCATGGAGTTTCTGCTCTAAGACAAATGATAGGGCTCTATTCTCCTCTACACCTTCCTCTAGTAGTTCTGCCCTCTGAATGTGGTGGGGGGAGGGAACCCTCAAGGAGCACCTTCCTGTGAGCTGCTCTGTTCATATTCTTCCTGGTACTAACCCCAGCCACTAACCCAGGCTGAGTCCCCATAGGGCACTCATGATAGGAGCCAATTCCTACAACCTTGAGCAATCGCTTACCCTCCCTGATCCTCGGATTCTCATCTCTCCTGTAAAATGAGACTGACAATACCTGCCGCAGAGGACCAGAGGAGATAATGTATTTGAAATCACTTTGTCATCTAGGAAACGCTATATGAGTGTCATTTTAATATAGCCCAGTTTAGAGAATTCCACCAGCCACTGGCCTAGAAGGTATTGTTTTGTCTTCTCCATAGCCTTCTTATTCCTCTGCGAGTCAGGATTGAGTGAACAGCCATAGTCTCCCTTAGCTTTAATGAAACTCAGACTTCAGTATGCTTTTAGTATCGGGTTTGTCACAAGACCCTTCGAAGTCCACAAGGCAGGGACTGCCATCCCCATTTTATAGCTACAGAAGCTACATGGCCAGGTCTGGATATAGGGACCCCAAGGCCAACAGGAACTCAGCTACTGGGGCAAGACCTTGTCCTCTCATTTTGGGGCAGACTGTGGTTCATAGAAAGAGATAGTCTCCCCTCTGCACTTGAGGCCCATGGCCCAGGCTGCAAGTAATGTATGAACACAATTCCACTGCTCTGGGGCTGCATAGGGACTGGCCTGCCTTCAGTAATAATTTGTCTTCCTATCTCCTTGGATGCCTCTTCTGGATTTTAGCTAGACTACTGGACCATCCTCAGGCTCTTCTACCCTGAGTCTGGGCAACTTCTTGGGCCTCTTGGACCCAGGATAACAGTCCCGTAAATCTCATCAGGTATTGGCAATAGACTGTGGCTCCTCCCTCATGCCCAAGATCTTGTTCAGAAGTCCTACCTTCTCCATCCTAGGAGCAGAGGCATGGTGGTCCTCTCTGCTGCTCCTAGGACCCATCCATGAACAGTTCATTAAAGCTGTCCATAACCCCAGGAGAAGGGATCCCCACTGAACCCCTACTTTGCTCCTGGCTAACCAGACAACAGATCAAAATGGTAGATAGGATATTCTTACAATTTAGTCAAGACCAAGGCTAAGACCAGAAAAGTGAGGTAGGAGCATCTGAAGAGGATGAGGTGATGAGGTGAACAGGAGAGTATCCTGCTAGCCCTTTCCTGGTCTGAAAGAGAGCAACCATGTTGAAACCCAGTCCTGGGCATAAACACAGCAAGCCCTGGAGAGTGAGGAATATGGTTTATTGGGACTGTGCTTAACTCAGAGAATTGCAAAGGTATTTGATTGTTTCAAAGCATATTGTTGCAAATATTTGTAAAATACAAGTATTCACTTTCCTGTCCTATTGATAGTGGAACACAGCCTAGTGAATCTGGAGACTCTGAAATTCTTGATCTAACAGGATCCCAGGATCCCCCTCAAAACAAATTCTCAGGATTCAGGGCTGTAGATGCTCAGGCTGGGCCTGAGATGCCCTCAGGAAATGCCGTGAAGATTTGGCTTCAACCAAATTCCTATTGATGGCCCATGCATTACAGAATGTTTAGCACCGTCCCTAGCCTCTACCCTCTAGATGCCAGTAGCAAGCCCCACCAAATCATGACAATCAGACATTGCCAACAATTCCCTGGGGCACAAAATTGCCCCTAGTTGAGAACCACTGCTCAAGAGGTACCTGAGTGCCTGGTAGCCTTTTAGAGCCCAGGGGGATTCCAGCAGAGGGTCCAGGCGGCGGGTCTGAGCCCCTTGTGTCCGGCCCAGGCGCGCATCGAGGAGCTGGAGGAGGAGCTGGAGGCCGAGCGCACTGCCAGGGCAAAGGTGGAGAAGCTGCGCTCAGACCTGTCCCGGGAGCTGGAGGAGATCAGCGAGCGGCTGGAAGAGGCCGGCGGGGCCACGTCCGTGCAGATCG
>PVKV010025901.1:0-28916 GCA_004027835.1 Alouatta palliata | reverse complement strand
CTTTGGGAGGCCGAGACGGGTGGATCACGAGGTCAAGAGATCGAGACCATCCTGGTCAACATGGTGAAACCCCGTCTCTACTAAAAATACAAAAATTAGCTGGGCATGGTGGCACGTGCCTGTAGTCCCAGCTACTTGGGAGGCTGAGGCAGGAGAATTGCTTGAACCCAGGAGGCGGAGGTTGCGGTGAGCCGAGATCTCGCCATTGCACTCCAGCCTGGGTAACAAGAGCGAAACTCTGTCTCAAAAAAAAAAAACCAATCTGTGTAATGAATGAGCTGTAACAAAATTCTACTGTAATATTCCTCTCCATTTAATGTAGGCCTTTTCACTTTTAAAGCTAGTATCATCGTTATCAAACACATTAAGATGCATAGTATCATGTCTAACTCAGAGTGAGTGACATGAGGCCTGCAGAGTAAGTGACATGAGGCCTGTGGATTCGTGCCTGTGTTATTTCTCACCCAGATTCCTGGAATCAGCTCCTGATTGATCTCGCTGCCTCCGCTCTTGCTCCACTACATTTATTTTCCACCCAACAGCTAATCTCTGAAATGTAACTCAGATCACCCTGCTGCTGAAGACTCGCCAAAGGCCAGGCATGGTGGCTCATTCCTATAATCCCAGCACTTTGAGAGGCCATGGTGGGAAGATCATTTGAGGCCAGTAGTTTGAGACCAGCCTGGGCAATATACTGAGACCTTGTCTCTACAAAAATTTTAAAATTACCCTGGTGTGGTGGTGTGCACCTGTAGTCCCCACTACTCAGGAGGCTGAGCCCGGAGTTTGAGGCTACAGTGAGCTATGATCACACCACTGCACTCCAGCCAGGGCAACAGAGTGAGACTCTGTCTCAAAATAAACAAAAACCCTCCAAAGCCTTTGAATAAAACCCCAAACTTGGCCGGGCACGGTGCCTCATGCCTGTAATCCTAGCACTTTGGGAGGCCGAGGCGGGCAGATCACCTGAGGTCAGGAGTTCAAGACCAGCCTGACCAACATGGGGAAACCCCGTCTCTACTAAAAATACAAAAAATTACCCAGGTGTGGTGGTGCATGCCTATAATCCCAGCTACTCAGGAGGCTGAGGCAGGAGAATCGCTTGAACCTGGGAGGCAGAGGTTGTGGTGACCCGAGATCACGCCATTGCCCTCCAGCCTGTGCAACAAAAGCAAAACTCCGTCTCAAAAAAAAAAAAAAAAATTAAATTAAAAAATAAATAAATAAATAAATAAAACCCCAAACTTGGGCAGGCATGGTGACTCACGCCTGTAATCCCAGCAGTTTGGGAGGCCGAGGCAGGCGGATAACAAGGTCAGGAGTTTGAGACCAGCCTGACCAACATGGTGACACCCATCTCTACTAAAAATACAAAAAATTAGCCAGGCGTGGTGGCATGCACCTGTAATCCCAGCAACTAAGGAGGATGAGGCAGGAGAATTGCTTGAACCTGGTGGGGCAGAGGTTGCAGTGAGCCAAGATCGTGCCATTGCACTCCAGCCTGGGAGACATGGTGAGACTCCATCTCAAAAAAAAAAAAAAAAAAAAAACTGTTCCCACTGCTTGCTAAGCCCTTTCTATCTGCTCCTTTGAGCCTCTGATTTCCAGCGCTGCAGCCATGCCACCAGCTCTCCAACCTCAGGGCTTTGTGCCAGCTGCTCCCTCTCTCTGTGGCACTTTCCTCCTGACTGTCGTGTGCTGGTGGCTTGCCATTTGCTGCTCTTCCCAGCAACTGACAGCACCCAGCCTCTACCCTCTTTCCCTGTGTTATTTTCCTCCTCATTCTTATTATTACTACCTGAAGTTACTTTAGACTCACAGTTTTACTTGATATTGTTTTATGATTTGATTTTTTTCCCCCTACCTAGTGATATGTCTTGGAGATCATCCCATGTCAGATTAGATACATCTATTTCATTCTTTTAAATGGCTGTATACTATTCCTTCACATGTATGTACCATAACTTAACAGCTTCCTTTTTTATTCTTGATTTTTTACTATTTCAAATCATGCAGAAGTAAACCTTCCTTTTGAATACATCTCTGTGCACATGTGCAAGATTTTCTGTAGCATAGATTCCTGGAAGTGGAAGTGCCAGGTCAGGGTCATGCCCATCTGTCATTTTGATAGGTGCTGACTACCATATTGCCTTTCTACAAGGTTTTATCAGTTTGTGCACTCAACAACCATGTGTTAGAATGTACACTTCCTGATCCTCACTGGCACTAATCACTATCATTTAAAAAACATTTGCTTTAAGTGATACACAACAGTGGTATCTTATTTCATGTCAGAATCCTAAAGGCCATTTTAAGATTGTTTCATGCTGGTGTCCTCTGGGATCATGCCTCTGGGTCGGTTGAGGGAGAAGCAGGAAAGTCCTCTGTAAGCTCTGAGAGTTTCATAAGACAAATGAAACCTTTCAAAGCAGGGTCATTCATCACAGCAGAAACCTCCTCTGTCCCAATGCCAGCAGAGCTCAATCAATAACCTGGAGAACCATTGGCCGGCCTGGCGTTTCCTGCATGCGGCTCTCCCTCATCCATCATCCAAATACATCTCAGCTGAGGATCCAAAGTCAGTCAAAATCTGCCCAAGTGCAGCACACAACCTCCCCAACCTTGGCTTCTCTGACATTACTCGGAATGCTTTGTTTGGGCTAGGCACGGTAGCTCATGCCTATAATCCCAGCACTTTGGGAGGCTGAGGCAGGCAGATCACCTGAGGTCAGGAGTTTGAGACCAGCCTGGCCAGCATGATGAAACCCTGTCTCCAGTAAAAATATAAAAATTAGCCAGACGCAGTAGCGGATGCCTGTAATTCCAGCTACTAGGGAGGCTGAGGCAGGAGAATTGCTTGAACCTAGGAGGCAGAGGTTGCAATGAGCCAAGACCACGCCATTGCATGCCAGCCTGGGTGACAAGAGCAAAACTCCATCTCAAAAAAAAAATAAAAGAAAAAGAATCCTTTGTTTGGTTTCATTTAAAGAGGAGAGAAGATCAGGGTCTGGTTGCAGTCAGACCCTCACTCTCTTGAGATGATTTCCCAAGCTGGAAAAGGTACATCTGCTCTCTCTAAGGGACAGCAGGACAAAAAGGCAGTGAGACCAAGAAAAACATCTCACTGGGGCCAGGGACAAGCTTTGCTGGTCAAAAGAAAGGCTTCTTAGATTTAATACTCCCACATTGGCAAGTGGCACGTTTTTTTTTTTCAAAGTTTTTGAGTTTTCTTTGTCCTCCTCTACTTTCCTCCCAGAAAGAGTCGTTGGGCTTCCTCAGGAAATAGAAATAGGGCCAACATCCCTGCGTGCCTGTGCTGTGCTAAACTCTTTACACCTCTTGTCTAACAACACTGTGAGCCAGATTAATATTATTACCTCCAGCTTAGAGATGAGAGTTGGCAGCCAGAGCAACTGAGTAACTAGTTGGGTCCCCAAGGTCACCCAGCTACTGATACCTGGGCAGGATTTGAACCTGAATCTGTAAACATATTCTGTTGCCTCTATGTGGAGGTTAGTATTTTAACCTGAGGAATTACAAAGGCTTTATTTTTGGGCATTTGTAGGTTATTGTAAATTTCTTCGCTTTCAGGTTTCTTAAAGTCCAAAATAACAGTGGAATTAATTAATTTAAAATTGTGTCTTTCTGTGTCCCTGAAATTCTCACACATGGTACATTTTCAAAGAGCTGACATTTGCAGTAATTGAGCTTCTTTGGTTCAATGCATGAGTGGTTCAGTGGTTCACTAGGCACCCTGGTTGAGGGAGGGGCAGGGTAACTAACTGTATTCACTTCCTACTGCTGCTGTAATAAATTACTGGAAACTTATTAGCTTAAAACAACACAAATTTATGATCTTATAGTTCTAGAAGTTTGAAAATCAAAGAATGTTTTTTCTGGAAGTTCTAGAGGGGAAATCCATTCTCTTGAATTTTCTAGCTTCCAGGGACTATCTGCATTCCTTTTACCATGTTAAGATAACATATCCACAGGTTCCAGGGATTAGAACGTGGACATGTATGGAAGGCCATTATTCAGCCCCAGCACCAGCCATTGCAGTTTGTCGGGGATTAAGGTTTCCCAGGACATGGGATTTTTAGTGCTAAAACCAAGAAAATCCCCTGCAAACCTGGATAACTGTTTCCCCAGAAGGGAGCTCCATTCCATGAAGATATTCTTACTAGGGGAAGTAGAGAGGAAAGATAAACACAAATAAGAAAGCTGTAAAGGACGGGTGTGGTGGCTCAAGCCTGCAAAATCCCAGCACTTTGGGAGGTTGGAGCAGGTAGACCACCTGAGGACAGGAGTTCAAGACCAGCCTGGCCAACATGGTGAAACCCTGCCTCTACTAAAAATACAAAAAAATTGGCCTGGCATGGTGGCACACACCTGTAATCCCAGCTACATGAGAGGCTGAGGAGGGAGAATCGCTTGAACCTGAAAGGCAGAGGTTGCAGTGAGCCAAGGTCACACCACTGCACTCCAGCCTGGGCAACAAGAGAGGAATTCTTTCTCAAAAACAAACAAATAAACAAAAAAACACCTGTTTTTCCAATATTATTCTTTAGGGAAAAAGCAACCTTTGACCTTTGAAAAAATTCCTCACACTGCAGCCTCAGCATGGCCACACCCTCACAAAAAAGGAGTCTATGGTGAATATTCTCACATGTTTTACCCAAGAAAAACAAAGCTATTTCCCAGATAAAGTCTATTTCAAAGCTTGAATTATCCCTAAGTAAAGAAGCCTATATGGTAAACTTGTACTCAGAAAGGTTAATAGAAGTGTAGAATAAAATAGGCGTGCAGTTAAAAATAGAGCCTGATTCCAAGCAAGTGACATAGACTTGATGCCCTAATGTGGAGCCAGGGTGGGTTTCTGCATCACGTGGCCTCCTCCTGTCTTCATTCCTTCCTCCTCACCTTCCATTCTATCGCCCGCCCCACTCCACCCCCCTGCCCAGCTATATTTAGTACCACAGTCTGTGGGTTTCTGAAAGAATTGTCTTATGTGTTTTTGAGTTTCACTGAAGGGGAAACCTTGGTTTCATGTCATATTTTTACATATATATTTAGCTTTCCATTTCTGAATAAATAAATACCAAAAAAAAAAAAAAAAAGCCTTTTTCAACAATGAGTGAATTCCAAGAATCCTGGAGCCTGATTTGGAAAGGATGGGGGATGGGAATGGGATAGGTTTTCCAGTGGAAAGGATTTGAACAGAGGCCACACTTCTGGAGTGGCTCCTACAAGCAGGGGCATATGAGAGGTTCTCTCGGCATGGTCTGGCAGAAGTGACAGTTATGGAAGGGAGGGTCATAAATCATTTCCCAGCTGTGAAGACAAAGGGATTCAAATTCTCGCAAGCTGGAGGTGGTGGAGCAAACAAGACCAGCAGCAATGAGGGAGCAAGTGTGCGTTACTCCCTGACGGCCAGTGCGGGGCTGCAAGTGGTGGCTGCATGGAAATAGGGGAACTAGAGGAAATTCAGGTGGGCGAGGGGCTCTCTCTGGTGAGTTCACACAGTGTGGGGCACCTGCTGTGAGGGTGGGGCAGCGGGAGGGAGGTGCAGATGGTCAAGAAAACAGGATTCTGTCTCCAGCAGAGCTTCTCAGGGTTGGCAGGGCTGCTCTGTGTGTGTCTGTTTAAGGACCTCAGCCTGATCCCTATATGCATGCATGCCCAGCCGCCCCTTCTGCTGGTCAGCCACTGGCCACCAAGTCTGGGTAGAAGAACATACCAGATGTGTGTACCCCATCGTCCCCTTGGAAAATCCAGGTGCCATCATGTGCCTTCTGCAATCGATTGTTTCCCCTAAAAAACCCTGTTCCTATCATGTTATCTCCTCCACTTCCTCTGCAGCCTTACCTTCCACTTCCCCACATCTTTCTTTCTAGCATGTGGATCTTTTCTTCATTACCTGCAAAATCTCATATCTTCATACCTTTGTACATGCTGCACCCCCTTCCAGAAATGCCTTCTACCACTTCCTATTTCCTTTGTCTTCCTAGCAAACTTCCACTCAGCGTCAAACCTTAAATACCCAAGACAAAAGTCACGTAAGTATTGGGAAATCTAGCTGCCATCATGAGTCACAGACGCAGGCCTAGGAAGATGTCTTTCAATCTGAAGATAAAACTGTGGCCTCATAGTCTCACTGGCTCCACACTGCATTGGAGTACAGGGTGTGAGGGCAGGGAGAGGGCGTTGTGCTGGTGTACCCTCATTCTCTGCCTAGAGGTCTAAGGACAAGTGTTAGTAGATGGCTGGCCTAGGCATGGCTGGCTGGCTGGAGGCAAAGATAATTGCTCCCTGTGGAGAGGAAATACATAACTACCCTGTATTTATTGCGGGCCTCAGCCCATTCAGCTAACAGTTCCAAGGGATGGCATGGTCCCACCTATGGATCCCACCTATGGATCACACTTTGGGGACCATACTACCCTTTCAGACTTACTTTAGACTCAAGTAGAAATCTCACTTGAAAACAGTCTTAAGGCTTAGGCTGAACAACTTGAAGAGGGAGGGTCTGGAAGGATCATCTGTTTCACTCTCCCTAGTGAAAGTGATCAACAGCTCCCTGCTTCCCAAAACTCTCCGTACTGGAACGGAAGGATCTGGGACTAGAGAACCAAATCGAATAAACACTCACCTTAGGGTCGAAGAGCCTATGTTCAAATCCCACTTCAAATTCCAAAAGCCACTTCCTGTCTGTGTGATCTTGGGCAAAACTGCTTAATGACTCTGAACCTTGGCCTCCTTATTTGGAAAACAGTGATTATATCACCTAACAACTCACAGAGTGGCTGTGAAATTTAACAAGAGAAAATACAGACCAAGTGCCTAACACTGCGCCTAACACAGAGCAGATCACCAATAAACGGTGAGTAAGTTAATTCCTTGGTCTGGCACTCAAAACCCTCCTCATTTGGCCGAAGTCTTCCCAGCTAGCCTCCCGGCCTCAGTTTTGCAAAGGTGCTCCAGGCTGTATGGGGGAGGGTGAGACACTCTTGTTGACAATGAATGAAAGTAGTATCATTGCTCTTCAAACAAAGCCAAGAAAAGGAGGCTTAAGTAGGGCCTAGAGACTTCATTCCTGACTCAGTTCATCTGCTCACCTGCTTTGTCCCCCTGGAATGAGTATCATCCTTCTGTTTTAAAATAGAGGTTTTACTATTGTTTAAGTATGACAAGGCCAACACATCAGGAGATGGCTGCCATTGAAAAGAAAGCTGTTATAGTCACAGATCCCAAGAGGACAGGGCACACCAAGCCATAGGGGGCCAGCAAGGAGGCTCCAGGGTCAGTCAGAAGGCAGAGGGAGTGGGGAAACAAGGGCAAAAAACATTATTGTGGTTCTGAGAAGGACAGGCTCACCTTTGCCTAGTTTGAATAAATTCAGCAGCCTCTGGGGCTTAGTGGCTATCCCTAGTTGTTTGGTTCCTAGCCCTGGGGAGATGAGGGCAGGGGAATAAAGGCCCTGACTGTGAGGCACTTAGTGAAGGTGGTTGGGGGCGTGGTTGGTCTGAATGGTTGGTTTGCATTTGAAAAGTGTGCTCAAGGGCCAGTTATCTACTATCTCTAGGAACTGGCTAGAGGGATAATTCCTTCCTTCAAGGGTCAGTAAGTCCCCACAGGTCAAACATCAAAATACAGAAAATAAAAAGATAGGCGCAGTGGCTCACACCTGTAATCCCAACACTTTGCGGGCGGAGGCGGGCGGATCATGAGATCAGGACATTGAAACCATCCTGGCTAACACAGTAAAACCCCGTCTCTAAAAAAAAAATAGTGAAATAAATAATAAAATAAAAAGACATAGTTAATAACACTTTTGTCTTCTCTGCTGTTGTTTCTAGCTTAAGTCTAATCTGTTCTAGGAAGGCTTCCTAGGCTACCCCATCCCACTGGGGTGACTCCCTCCCTGAAGTCCTATAGCATTTAATGTCTCTGCTGTTGATTTTGGTATCTTATTCTCTCAGTGAAGTGTACACTGTGGCCCCCATCAAAATCCTAGGCTCCTTGGAGATGGGAATTGTGTCTTTTACTTCTCTATGTCCCGTATAGCCACTGGCACAGAGCCTTCAACATAATAAGCACTCATTAAATTTTTGTTAGAGAACACTCAAGGTTCAGTTTAGTAGGCCACAGGGATGATTTCTTAAAGTTTTTTTCTTAGCTCCTAAGCAGGAAAAACCCTGCTGAGAGGCACTCAACGCTTGGTTTCTTCCTTTATCATCCAGCACTTGGTCTTCCTAAAACTGAGAATGTTTACAAACCCAGACAATCTTTGTGAAACTCACAAACAAGGAAAATACAGGCAGTTCCAGCTGTGGCATTTCTAATTGCAGCTGAAAAGGAAAAATGGAGTTAGTGTTGATGCTCTGACCACAGTGTTTCTTCCATTAACTCCCTAAAAGGAAGGAGTAGATGGCACAGGTCAGCCAGCTTCACTGAGTAGCCAGGAGGATATGTGTGTCTCATGAATTTTTATTAATGGGCAAATCACTCGTGTCATGTCTGTCTTTGGCTGGACATCCAGGCATCCAGCATAGGCTATCAGGAAGGGAGAGTTACCTGGTTCCAAGTGGCCTGGAATGAGCCGTGACACACGGTGGACACTCAGCGTCCTGAGGACAGGATGTGGCAATGCCCATGGGATTCTCCTCCATGAGCACAAGAGCAAAGATGGTGACCAAACGCAGAGTGGGTCTGACTTGCATGTCCAATGTTAGAGTAATTTGGCTTCTTCTTCGGGGAAGAACTGATGGACAAAAATAGACGTTATTTTGGAGACCTGGCATGAAATTAAATTCCAGGGCCCTAGCTACAGCTTTGCCAATGGGCTGGCTTTCTACCAATGTGCAGAAATGCCCTTGTCATGCAAGTTGGAGGTGGTGGTGGAGTGGGGAAGACAGGAGAGCCTCTTTTGTGGGTATTCAAACATGGCAGGGGCTGTTCCACCTGTCTTCAGTCCATTGCTATTTAAAATCTAATCTGCAGACCTGCAGCATTGGTCTCATTTGGGAGCTTGCCAGAAATGCCAAATCTCAGGCAAGCCTGGGACTAGGGTGAAAGATGGACCCCTCTATCGCAAAATGTAAGGAGGTGCCCCCAAACTCAGTAATCAAGATAAACAATATTTTGGCTGGGTGTGGTGGCTCACATCTGTAATCCCAGCACTTTGGGAGGCCAAGGCGGGTGGATTACCTGAGGTCAGGAGTTCGTGACCAGCCTGGCCAACATGGTGAAACCCTGTCTTTACTAAAAATCCAAAAAAAATTAGCCAGGCATAGTGGCAGGTGCCTGTAATCCCAGCTACTCAGGAGGCTGAGGCAGGAGAATAGCTTGAACCTGGGAGGCAGAGGTTGCAGTGAGCCAAGATCGTGCCATTGCACTCCAATCTGGGCAATAAGAGCGAAACTCCATCTCAAAAATAAAATAAAATAAAAAGATAAACAATATTTTAAAATATCAAAGTCACTGCAAGAAATCCATGATAAACAAAATATCAGCATTTTAAATAAAGGCAAGATCTGACTCAGCACTTGAACAATCCTGCCCTACTTACCTCATGCTAATCTTGACTCTGCTCTCAGGTTCCACCTCAAACCTACAGAATCAGAATCTATATTCTAAAAAGACCCCCAGAGGATTCATATGTACATCAAAGTTTAAGAAGTACAGCTTTAGACAACACAGCCCACACTAATGAACCAAACTCTTAGAGTCTAGACAGCAGCGAAGATGGAACAGTATGAGCAGAAGCATCTGATTCCTCCAGCTTGCTTGCCACTGCCTGTGTTTGTACACCACCACCTTAAAATTATAGTGTTCTGTAATTTACCATGAACATTTCAAAGACTTTTTGTTTTGAGACAATTATAGATTTGCAGGAAGTTGCGAGATTAATACCGAGAGATCCCATGTACTCTTCTCCCAGTTTCCTCTAGTGGTTACTGTCTTAGTCCATTTGGGCTGCTGTAACAAAACACCTTAGACTGGGTAGTTTATAAATAACATAAATTTATTGCTCACACTTCTGGAGGCTGGGAAGTCCAAGATAAAGACCCTGGCAGATGTGGTGTCTGGTGAAGGCCTGTTCCTGATAAATGGTGCCTGCTCTGTGTTCTCACAAGGTGGAAGGACAAATGGGCTCCCCCAGCCCGCTTTTATAAGGGCCGTAATTCCATCCATGAGGGTTCCACCCTCGTGATCTAGTCACCTCCCAAAGGCCCCACCTCTTAATAGCAACGTGTTGGAAATTAGGTTTCAACATATGAATTTTGGAGGGACAGACATTCAGACCAATTTTCTGTAACTGTAGAATATCAAAATGAGGACACTGACATTGGTATAAGGTGTATGTATAGTTTATATATGTTATCTTATCAAACCGGTGGATTTACAGAACCAACGCAAGTAAGCTATACAACTAGCTCATTACCACAAAGATCTTCCACAGGCTACAGCTCTAAAGTCATACCCACCCCTTTCCCTGCTCTACCATCCCTAAACCCTGGAAAGCACTAATCTTCTTCATATCTTTTACCCTTTTTTTTTTTCAAGAGACAGAGGTCTCACTGTGTTGCCCATGTTGGTCATAAACTCCTAGGCTCAAGTGATCCTTCTGCCTCAGCCTCCAAAAATGTTGGGATTATAGACATGAGCCACAACACCCAGACTTTTAACAACTTCTTGACCATGTTATATAAATGAAATCATACAATGAGCAAACTTTTGAGATTGCCTTTTCTTCATTCAGCATAATGAACTAAAGAGCCATCCAAATTGTTGCACATATCAATAATTTGTTCTTTTTTATTTTTTGAGACAGAGTCTTGCTCACTGTGTCGCCCAGGCTGGAGTGCAGTGGCGCCATCTTGGCTCACTGCAACCTCCACCTCCCAGGTTTAAGCAATCCTCCTGCCTCAATCTCCCAAGTAGCTGGGATTACAAGTGTGTATCATCACACCCAGCTAATTTTTGTATTTTTAGTACAGACAGGGTTTCATGTTGGCCAGGCTAGTCTCGAACTCCTGACCTCAAGTGATCTGCCTGTCTCTGCCTCCCAAAGCGCTGGGATTACAGGCACGAGTCAATGTGCCCGGCCAACGTGTTCCTTTTCATTGCTGACTAGTATGGGTATACCACACTTCTTTGGTTAACCATTTACCTATCGTAGGACATTTGGCTTGTTTCTTGTATTTGATTATTGCAAATAAAGCTGCTATGAACTATTCTAACTCCTATGACTTTCCATATACATTTTAGAATTCTGTCACTATTTACATTTTTAAAGATCTTGCTGTGATTTTGACAGGAAGTACATTAAATTTATATATCGTTTTTGGGAGAATTAGCATCTTGACTGTGTTGAGTCTTCCAGTACATAACATGGTATGTCTCTTCATTTTGTTGTTGTTGTTCCTAACCAATAGACTATGGCATCCAACTCAGTAGGAGCATAATCACCCAAATAAATTCAGGATTGGCGGAATCTTCTGCTACTTGCTGTGGCACTGAGTTCTAATATATGTTCCGTTCCTGTGTTCACAGAGGCAACATAGATAGAGTACACATGAGAATAAAGGGTTGAAGGCATCCTTGAAAAGGACTCTCAGTTAAGATTTAAAATGCATATGTCTCTACATTTGTTTAGATCTTCTTTGATTTCTTTCATCAGCATCTCATAGTTTGTAGCATACAAGCCCTGTATATGTTTTATTATATTTATACCTAAGTATTTCACTTGCTTGATTAAGATTTGCTTTGTATTTTTATTTTGATTTCCACTTGTTTATTGCCAGCATATGGAAATACAATTTATTTTCTTATGTTGATCTTGTAACTTATGGCATTGCTGAACTCATTTATTAGTTGCTGGAGTTTCCTTGTAGATTTCTTGGGATTTTTTTTTTTCCTTTTTTTTTCAGGGGGGGATGGAATTTTGCTCTCGTTGCCCAGGCTGGAATGCAATGGTGCGATCTTGGCTCACTGCAAACTCCACCTCCAGGGTTCAAGAGATTCTCCTGCCTCAGGCTCCCAAGTAGCTGGGATTATAGGCATGTGCCACCATGCCCAGCTTATTTTGTATTTTTAGTAGAGATGGGTTTCTCCATGTTGGTCAGGCTGGTCTCGAGCTCCTGACCTCAGGTGATCCCCACTCACCTCGGCCTCCCAAAGCGCTGGGATTACAGGCATAAGCCACCACGCCTGGCTGATTTCTTGGGATTTCAAAGTAGATCATCAAGTCATGTACAAATAGAGACAGGTTTTTTTTTTATTTTCATTTGTTCATCTATATGCCTTTTATTTCCTTTTCTTGCCTTATGGTGTATACTAGAACTTCTGGTTGAATAACAGCAGTGAGAGCAAACGTTGTTCTTTGTTCTTGATTTTAGGGAAAAAGAAGTATTCAATCTTTCACCACTAAGTATGGTGTTAGTTGTAAGTTTTTGCAGCCGCTCTTTATCAAGTTGAGAAAGTTTCTTTCTATTCCTACTTTACCGAGAGTTTTTGTCATGAATGAATGTTGAATTTTGTCAAATGCTTTTCTGCATCAATTGATAGGATCATGAGAATTTTCCTTAGCCTGCTGGTGGATTGCATTGAATGACTTTTCAAATACTGAAAAAATAGCCTTGCATCCCTGGAATATATACCACTTAGTCACAGTGTATAATTCTTTTCTCGCTATAGCTGGATTCTATTTGCTAACATTTGCTAAGGATCTTTGAGTATACAATCATGAAGCATATTGGTCTGCAGTTTCTTCTTTGTACTATCTTTGCCTGGTTTTGATATCCGGGTAACACTGGCTTTATAAAATGAATTGAAAAGTGTTCCTTCCTTTTCTACTTTCTAGAACAGTTCATGTAGACTTGGTTTTAGTTCTTTAAATGTTTGGCGGAATTTTCCAGTAAAACCACCTAGCTCAATGCACTTTTACTTTCATGATTTGATTTAATCCTCGTAATAACTTTGCAAAGAAGGCATTTTACAGAAACAGTTTCCAGGTCCCTTGGACTGGACTGAATGCATAGTGAGGTCAATGACGTAGCAGGGGAAGAAGTCCAGAGCAGGAGGATGTTGGGCAGGGCAGGCACACTAGACATGGTGTAGGGTAGAGCTGGGTTTGCATGAAGTGCTTGGCAAGTGAAGAGTTAGAAGGCACTATTTGGAGGACAGGGAGAGCAGAGAAGGTCTGGCTTATTGCAGTAGAGGGTCTGTGACTGCCAAGGGCCAGATAGAAACGACCCTGAGGAGGAATGGAATGTGAAGGTCCAAGAGAAACAGGGAGAGCCTGTGGAATTTCTTCAAATATCAGAAGAGCTTTGTTACAAGACCTTTAATTTGGCCTCAGAATAAGATCTGAAAACAAGTGAAGTACTACAACTCTTTTAAAAGGCAAATGTGGGGCCGGCCTGGTGGCTCACCCCTGTAATCCCAGCACTTTGGGAGGCCAAGGGGGGCATATCACCTGAGGTCGGAAGTTTGAGACCACCCTGGCCAACATGTCGAAACCCCATTCCTACTAAAAATTTAAAAATTAGCTGGGCATGGTGGCACATGTCTGTAATCCCAGCTACTTGGATGGCTGAGGCATGAGAATCACTTGCAACCAGGAGGCAGAAGTTACAGTGAGCTGAGATCACGCCATTGCACTCCAGCCTGGGCAACAGAGCGAGACTCCATCAAAAAAAAAAAAAGCAAATGTAACATATTAAAATCCCAATAATGCCAAATGCTGATAAGAATTTGGAGCAACAGAAAGTCTCATTTATTCCTGGTGGGAATATAAAATGGCACAAACCTTTTGGAAGACAATTTGACAGCTTCTTAAAAAGCTAAACATAATCTTACCATATGATTCATATGGCTCCTATGTAGACTCCCCAGCTTATAGCTACACAAAAACCTGCACATGATGTCCTATCAGCTTTATTTATAATCACTAAAAACTAGAAGCAGCCAAGATGTCCTTTGGTAGGTGAATGGATAAACCGAGATACTTCCAGACAATAGAATATCACTCAGTGATTCAAAGAAATGAGCTGTCAAGCCATGAAAAGACATGGAGGAACTTTAAATGCATACTGCTTAGTGAAAAGAGCAAGTCCAAAGAGGCTACATACTGTTTGATTCCAACCATCTGGCGTTTTGGAAACGTCAAATCTATAGAAATAGTAAACAGATCCATGGTTGCCAGGGGTTTGGGAAAAGAGGAGGTATGAATGGGTGAAACATTGAATTTTTAGGGAGATGAAAATACTGGGTATGATACTATAATGAGGGATACAGTTATCAAAACCCACAGGACTCTACAACACAGAGTGAATCTTAACATAAACTATGGACTATAGTGAATAGTGTGTTAATACTGATGTGTCAAGTATACCAAGTGTGCCACACTAGTGCAAAATTATTAATATAATGGAGGAAACTGCATGGAGGGAGGTAAAAAGACGGGAGGGGTCTAAATACATGGAACTCTATGTACAATCTCCTCAATTATTCTGTAAATCTAAAATGGTGTTAAAAATAGCTTATTTGGCCGGGCGCGGTGGCTCACACCTATAATCCCAGCACTTTGGGAGGCCGAGGCAGGTGGATCACGAGGTCAAGAGATCGAGACCATCCTGGTCAACATGGTGAAACCCCGTCTCTACTGAAAATACAAAAATTAGCTGGGCATGGTGGCGTGTGCCTGTAGTCCCAGCTACTCGGGAGGCTGAGGCAGGAGAACTGCTTGAACCCAGGAGGAGAAGGTTGCGGTGAGCCGAGATCGTGCCATTGCACTCCAGCCTGGGTAACAAGAGCGAAACTCTGTCTCAAAAAAAAAATAGCTTATTTATTTTTTTAAATCTAAGAAATTTCACACTGAAAGAAAAACAAGCAGCCAAGTGCCATGGCTCATGCCTGTAATCCCAGCACTTTGGGAGGCCAAGGAGGTAAGATCACTTGAGGTCGAGAGTTCAAGACCAGCCTGGCCAACGTGTGAAACCCACTTCTAGTAAAAATATAAAATTAGCCAAGTGTGGTAGCACATGCCTGTAATCCCAGCTATTTGGGAGACTGAGGCACGAGAATTGCTTGAACCCAGGAGGGGGAGATTGCAGTGAGCTGAGATTTCGCCACTGCACTCCAACCTAAGCAACAGAGTGAGACTTTGTCTCAAAAAAGGAAGAAAGAAAGAAAAAGAAGCAAATATGGTGAGAACTTGTTTTCAAGTGTTAAGAAACAAGCAAAGAAATCCTGGAACCTTCCTTGTAAGCTACACAACCAGCCTTGCTGCCCAGGCCCCTTCCACTTAAAAATTCCCTCACTGTTAACTCCATGCCAAGATTTTCCTCAGTGGTACAAGCTCAGGCCCTGTTGATATTCCTTTTTTTTTTTTTTTTCCCCTGAGACAGCACTCATTCTGTTGCCCAGGCTGGAGTGCAGTGATGCGATCTTGGCTCACTGCAACCTCTGCCATGGATTCAAGTGACTCTCCTGCCTCAGCCTCCCGAGTAGCTGGGATTACAGGCATCTGCCATCGCACCCAGCTAATTTTTGTGGTTTTTTGTTGTTGTTTGTTTTTTTTTTTTTCATTTTTACTTTTTTTTTTTTTTAATTATGCTCCCACTATGTGGGAGGGGATTCCAGAGAGCTAGAAATCCCTAATTTTTGTATTTTTAGTAGAGACGGGTTTCACCATCTTGGCCAGGCTTATCTTAAACTCCTCACCTCGTGATCCACCTGCCTCAGACTCCCAAGTGCTGTGTTGACATTCTTAAAATGAACTGTTTTGGAAGTAAGATAGAACCAGACTTTTCAGCCCCTTCCTAGTTTGCCAAAACTTATCGCAAAAATGAAATTGGGCTTGTCTAATAAATTTGAAAAAGCAATATTGCATACCTTCCAAAGGATTAAAAGGCTTTTATCTGGCCAAATTTTTGGTCTCAACCAACTCAAAGATGGTGGCCTTCTGGGTTGATTGCCAATTCTCCGTAATTATGTACAAGACCCTTTAAATTTGTTTTGGTGGTTTTTCTCTTCTGAATAATTAGATGAGGCAATCAGCACATCTTTCATATTACAAGGAGACTTTTTTTTTTTTTTTTTTTTTTTTAAAGCACTACTCCACGTTGTAATTTCTGCAAGTGACAATAGGGGTAAATTCCAATCTGTAACTCTAATGGCTGCTAATGAGGTGTTTGTTTTAAACCCCTCTGAGCTAGGCTGTCTCCTCCCACAGAGAACCTTTAAAACAGGATGAATCCCCTTGAGTTCTAAATCCTTTTGCTTTGGGGGCTGAAATCTGGTTCCTTAACCTTTTAAATCACCAATGTTTGCTTTGAAAGTTGACACTTTCTATTTACACGGCAAGAGAGGTGGGAAATAAACCTCAGCATTACAGAGCTGAGCGTGTTGATTTTGATTATCGCCTTTAATCCATGCCTTTCCTCTTTATAATGTGTGGGTTTCTTCTCTTAATTAGAAAGAGCCAGGGATTATCTGCACAAAACTGGAAGGTTTATTGTGATTGGCGGGATTGTCTCCCCTGTCCACGACTCCTATGGAAAACAGGTGGGTTCCTTCCTGTGCCCCTCTCCTCCTTCAACCCCCTTCTCTGTGACCTGATAGCTCCTGGCAGAAAAACTGCCCCACTGCTGTCTCTGCTAAGATTCCTGGAAACACAAGATGCCCGGGTTCATGTGTCCATCCTGCTTCCCAGCTCAGATGAAGCAGCAGCTGGAAGGACCAGCTATTCATGACCATAGACTCACTCACAGACTGGTCAGGACTCATTGAAAGAGGAGCAGGAACACGCACTGGATGTGGCTTGGTGTGGTGCATGGCAGGTCGGCAGCTGGTTACGGGTTGAGCAGCAGCAGCACTGGGCAAGCCTTTTCAGGATTTTAGGAGAAAATGGCCTATGCCTCTTATAATCTGATTTAAAATTCATTTCCCTGCCCGTCCCTCCCTGCCATACGTCCCGGCAAATCTAGGAGCTCTACCAGACATTCCCCCTTTCTCCCACAGATGAACCTTGGTGGGCTCTGGGGAAACTCACCTAACCAGCCAGACTGAGCCATAAGACAAGGCCACATTTGCTGAGTTAAGTCTCATCTCTGCAGGGCACACAGGGGCTGCTTCACAAATGGAGGCTCGCCTATCGACCCCGTTGGGGTGGTATACACCACACGCCTTTTATTCTTTTCCTTTCCCCACCACCATTCCAGGCCTGCGTGTGTGGCAAACACACAAGTAAAGGGGTCACATCCCTCATTCCCTCTCACCACTAAAAAATGGTTGCACTTTAACAACGGGTGGGCTTGGGCTGGCATCCCAAGGACATTGTGGGGAACAGAGGGAGTCTCCCAACGATTGCTCTGTTGCTTCCCAGGGCCTCGTGTCAAGCCGGCACCGTCTCATCATGTGTCAGCTGGCCGTCCAGAATTCCGACTGGATCAGGTAGGACTGGCCTGAAGATGCCAGAGGCAGGTGCCCCGGAGACTCACTGGGAGTGGGGTGGGGAAAAAAGAAGAGTTCCAATAACAAATTGGATCCTGAAAGGATGGAGAGGCAGGGGCAAGATGTTCGCCTTGTGGAGGCAATAAGTAGACCTCCAGGGATATCCCAACCTATTACTTGATTTTTGAACCAAACTACAAGGCCCATGAAAGTAAAGAAAGAGCTTAGCGTGGGGGCTCACACCTGTAATCCCAGCACTCTGGGAGGCTGAGGCAGGCAGATCACAAGGTCGGGAGCCAGCCTGGCCAATATGGTGAAACCCCATCTCTACTAAAAATACAAAAAGTTGCTGGCATGGTGGTGGGTGCCTGTAGTCCCAGCTACTCGGGAGGCTGAGGCAGGAGAATTGCTTGAACCTAGGGGGCAGAGGTTGCAGTAAGCCAAGATTGTGCCATTGCACTCCAGCCTGGGCGACAGAGTGAGACTTCATCTCACAAAAAGAAAAAAGAAAAAACAAACAAACAAAAGAGAAAGTAAAGAAGGAGCTTTAATGTTTCACCTGCTTTGGCATCTCTGAGTCCTGGTGTGATTCTTGGAGCTTCCAGAAGTATCACTGGGTTTTGGGTGAGGCATGGCCAGAAAATCAGAAATGCCTCTCAGTTTCATTCCCGCTAACTTCCACGAACCCACACTACCTTTCAGGGAATGTTCTCTGGCCTTGGCAATTTCCCATTCCCGAACTCAGGCTCCCTAAGGGCCCCACACTGGCCCCAGCAGAGAGGTGCGGGCCTGCCCTTAATGGCGGCCACACCAAATCACACCTGGTGGGTGGCTTTCCTGGTCACTGCCTATCACCTCCACCCCCCTCTGCTGCGCTTGCAGTGTAATTAAAGCAAGCGTCCACTAATTATGCTAATGATGCTTCCCAAAGTTCCTACCGTTATAATTTGCATGAGAAGATGATGTTTTAAAGAAATAATGGCATGCCATTTGTGCTGTAATTTTCCCCTATGGAAAAATAAGCAGCACCTAGAGGTTTCCATGAAAGAGGGGAGATGATGGGATGCTGACTTCAGAATGAGGGATGCAGAGAGTTCGCCCAGGAAGAGTGGGGTGGGCGGGAATGAGAGCCGTGAAGGGAAGCCACAGTAATAATTCAGCAGTGATCCTTGCCATTTGTGCGCGGTGATTTGTGTGAGAAGCACGTGCCCTTTATAGACTTTCTCATCCCCCTAAAGACAAAGCTTATGTAGAGAGACAGCTGCTTTTTCTCAGGTGAGAAACAGATCCGGAGAAATCAAAGGGCTTGAGCAATGAATGATACATTCACACATCCATAGGCAAGAAAGGATTAGAAACGAGGCCTCTTAACGTTGTAACCGCTGATCTTCTGGAGATGCTAGGATCCAGTGAAGAGATCACTGGGCAGGAGACTGTTACTGCTTGGATGTACTTAGAAAATTCTGGAATAATTCTCTCATTCATTCAACAACTGTACTGAGTGCCCACCACCTTCCCTGGGCTGCTCCGGAAAAATTAGAATCCTGGGAATTGAGATCACTAGGGATTCTAAGAGCTGCCTCTAGATGTGGGGGTTGGCTGGGGTGGGGCACCTGACACTGGGAGTCCATTCAGCCAAGCGAAGTGTTTGCCCATCCCCAGCACAGGTGCGCTCCCGGGGCACGGGGCCTGGTTAGGGATCTAGGGGCCACCAAGCTCCAGGCAAATGGCAAGCCGACTCTCTAAGGGTTTTCAGCTAATGGGATCTCATCTCTGGGCACTTCAGGTATGTGTATGTGGTGGGGTGGTGGTGTTAAGGGGATGCACAACTGTAAGAAGATGTTTGAGAAGGCCGGGCATGGGGGCTCACACCTGTAATCCCAGCACTTTGGGAGGCCGAGGTGGGTGGATCACCTGAGGTCAGGAGTTTGAGATCAGCCTGGCCAACGTGGTGAAACCCCATCTCTACTAAAAGTACAAAAATTAGCTGGGCATGGTGGCATGTGCCTGTAATCCCAGCTACTCAGGAGGCTGAAGCAGGAGAATCACTTGAACCCAGGAGGTGGAGGTTGCAGTGAGCCGAGATCACGCCACTGCACTTCAGCCTGGGCAACAGAGTGAGAGTCTGTCTAAAAAAAAGAAAGAAAGAAGGAAAGAAGGAGAGAAGAAAGAAAGAGAGAGAGAGAGAAGAAAGAAAAAAGAAAGAAAGAAAGAAAGAAAGAAAGAAAGAAAGGAAAAGAAAAGAAAGAGAAAGAAAGAAAGAAAGAAAGAAAGAAAGAAAGAAAGAAAGAAAGAAAGAAAGAAAGTTTGAGAAATATCCCAGTTTAGCAGCTCATTAAGTTGGCAGTTAAGCCCCAGTGCTGCAATGCTGCCTCAGTCTGGGGCTGAATCCCTGCTCACTTCACAAGCAGTATCCTGGAGGGATTGGCCATCACTGAGTCTGCACCCTCTCATCTGACAGCCATGCCTCACCTCCACACCCACAAGGCACCTCACTGCACAGGGAGACAGTCAGGGCTGATTCTCGATGGCTTGCAGCCTGGCAAGGATAACCTTAGCCACCACTTGACAAAGACCTGGCTCAGTTAATCCTTGTCACAATCCTCAAGGGTCCAAAGAAGGGTTTATTTTGTAGGTAACAATAAGAGCAAGACTCTGTACTGAGCATTGTGCATATAAAACTTACGAGCTTTTCTAACAAAACCATAAGCTCGTATACTGTTGTTATTCCCATTTTACAGATGGGGAAGATGAGGCACTGGGAGATCACATTACTTTCCCAAAGCCACGCGGTTGCAAAGAGCTGAGGCTGGAATTAAACCCAAGCCGACTGGCACCAGCATCTCTTCTCATAAGCCTATCCCATGCTCCTCTCATATTACAGAGGAGGAAACTGAAGCTCAGAAAAGTGCTTCACACTCAGGTTTTACCTGATTCAAGATCTAAGCACATGGTATGGCCAGGTCTGCCAAGCTTCCTGAGCTATGATTTTTGGAAGGAAACAATAAGGAAAGAGTATGAGGGCTGGGCACGGTGGCTCTCGCCTGAAATCCCAGCACTTTGGGAGGCCGAGGTGGGTGGATCACCTAAAGTCAGGAGTTCAAGACCAGCCTGGCAACATGGTGAAACCCCATCCCTACTAAAAATACAAAAATTAGCTGGGCGTGGCGGTGGGCGCCTGTAATCCCAGCTACTCAGGAAGCTGAGGCAGGTGAATCACTTGAACCCAGGAAGCAGAGGTTGCAGTGAGCCAAGATTGTGCCATTGCACTTCAGCCTGGGGGACAAGAGCGAAACTTCATCTTAAAAAAAAAAAGTATGAAAACAGAAACCAAGGGAACCTTCTCTCTGATGACGTTAGGGTGGACCCTTGGGAGTGCTACCAGGACACCTGGCAGACGACCTGCAGCGTGTTGGAACACCACCGGGACCTCATGAAGGTGAGTTGGGCTGAGGCTGGGGGTGTGTGGACCACCAGGGTGCAGGGGAGGGGCTAGACCCACAGAAGCCAGGCAGGGAGAGGAGAGGGTGCTGCTAGCCTACTGACCCGCTTTCAGCCTCTTATTTCTCTGCCTGTTGCAAGAGAGACCAGCCTGTGAACAGCACGAAGGACAATGAATTAGGAACCCCAAGTAGCACCAGGGGCTGCTCCCTGTCTTCTACCCTCTGTCTTGACCTCCCATCTGGGGCATTGCTGCCGGGTATGACAGTCAGCTTTCATCAGCTGGGAGCACGTTCAAGGTGGGATTAAGGAGATCACAGCGACAGGACTTCAGAAATCGAGGGAGGAGGAGACTAGGCAATGAAAGGCAGAAGAGAGGAGCACTTAGGGGAGGTACAAGCAGCTGAGCCCCCTGCCTGCCTGTGGGGGCCCCGCTGGCCCCCTTACTCCAGGACAGGCTGTGTGACTGAGGCACGTCGCACCTGCCAGTCATTGCACCCATTCCCACTCATTCCTCCTCACAAGAGCCCCATGGGCAGACAGTGTCTGATGCCTGTTTTATTAGTGGGTAAAAGGAAGCACAGAGAGGAGTCCACATACCTGAGGACACACAGTGAGTGTTTGGTGAGCACAGATAGGTGAGAGCTTCTGTATTCCCCACTGGGGCCTGCGGCCGGGCTGCGGAGACCTCAGGGCTGGTTGCCAGGTTAGAATGGGCTCCACACCAGCCAGCAGCACTGGCCAGAGTGTGCAGAAAGCACCCTTCCCAGATCAATGCCAACCCATCAACTCCACGGTGACAGGACGAAAAGCAGTGCTACTGATGGCGAAAGCCTGACCAGCCAAGGCAGCAAACAGTAAATTCTGCTCGCCTCCATGGACTCTGCGGCGGGGCCCTCCACAGCCCCAGATAGCAGTCCACGTGGCACCGTCCTCCTGCAGGGAGAGCCCCTGCCCCATCCGTGTCCCTGCTGCCAGAGGGCCTGTCACCATCTTCTTCCTGGGGAGCAGCCCCTGACCACTCCACACTCCAGCAGCACACAGCCAGACTTTATCTGAACAGATGTGGAGCTTCAGAGCTCCGTCCTGGGGAGCCAAGGGCAAGTGAGGTAGAGAGGACCAGCCAGCTAGTCTCCACCCTTTGTTTTCTCCCCCACGGAATTGAAGAAAACTCATCTCCCTTCCCAATTGGCTTTCAGAATCCTTCTCACACATCCTGGCCCTTCTGGTCCCCTTCAAAGGAGGCTGACTCAAGGCCACACTGACTTGCTCCTCTGTGCTGGTCTCCACAATTGCAGTAATGAAAGACACCCCATCTCACTTTGTAAGAGTGTATCAGTCAGGGTAGGCAAAGGTGTGCTGTGGTGACAAACATCCCTAAAAGCTCAGTGACTTCACACAAGTCTATTTCTCACACTACATGTCTATTTCTCACACTACATGTCATCTGGGGAGTCCCTGCAGAGCTGTGCTCTTTCTGGTCACATAGAAGCCTCAGGCTCCATGACAGAAGGGAGGAATGGGGACCCTGTAGGCATTCCTCAGTGCCAGCCATACTGGCCAGAAAGCCTGGCTGTCATTTGCTGTCTAAATGCCCAGGCTTCCTGAATGCTCCCTGTGTTACTCATGCCCAGGGTATGAGTCTGGGCTACAGAAGCTCCGCCAGGAGCCCCAGCTGTTGCAGTGATGGGCAGAGGCTGGCAGAGAATGTAGGTCACGGCCGGCCCCCTGCCTTGGAGCGAGAGCTTGGACCTGCTTCCTAAGAACTCTCAGCCTTCAAACTGCTAGCAAGCATGAGGCCGGTGTCCCTGGCATGGAGAGTAGACCTGCCACAGAGATAGATGTGTGACTTAACAGGTGACTCAGGGCGACTCTGCAATGGCACAGCCTCTGAGAACGCGGGAGTCCATAGGGGCAATAAAGGCAGGATCAGGGAATGCAGCCAGCCATTTTCTACTTCTCTGAGATAGAATACGTCCAATGGGACCACAGAGCAGCAAGAGGAAGAAACCCCTCAGCTACCAGACCAGTCAGGAAACGGGAATGTGATGTTTTCTTTTCTGGTGGTGAAATAATAATAAATGGAGGCAGACCACCCGTTCCACCCCACCAGCCACAGCTGGGCAAAGAAGCCCAACAAGCAGGTGTAAATATCCCATCGTGCCTGCCCCAGCTGGCTCCCAGATGTGGTTGGATGTGACCTCCTCCTATCAGGAGCCTTACCAAGGTGACAGGTTACCCCCCAAGACAAATGCCTCCCCTTCTGGGGCTCAGAGGACTCACACACTGTTCTGGCCGCAGGATGGCCTGTGGAAGAGGTGCCCAGAGCATCACGCCAGCCTTGGGCCTGGGGGTCCCCTGGCAGCAGAACCCAAATCCAGAAAGGGTGGCATGCAGGAGTGGGTGAGGGGTACCCGAGCTGCCGGCTTTTGGGAACGAAGAAACCTTGAATAAGCAGTGGTTCTCGTGAAGCTGAACAGATCGGAAGTTCGTCCTTTGTTTCTCTGTTGCCCAACAGCTACTCTCCCCATCCCCTCGTCCCCCCGTCCCCCCCGTCCCCTCGTCCCCCCCGTCCCCTCGTCCCCTCGTCCCCTCGGACCAGCAGGGTCGCTTCTGGGTCAGCTGTGAGGAATGCTGCCTTATCAGCTCTGTGCTTTCTGCAGCACTGGCGAGGAGTAGCCGGCAGATCACTCAGGACAATGAATAATACAGAATTTCCGTTTGGCTGTGGCGTGTGTATTCACACTGAGCAGGCGAGAGAGTGCTCAGAACCCACCCACCCCACTTCGTGCAGCACAAACACACCCTGTGCTGCCTGGCACCACTCTCCCTCTTGCTTGGCTGTGTTACCGACAGCTCTGGCCTGAAGAGGCTGCAGGTGGTGATTGTGCCTTGTGTTTGTATGACCTTTCCCAAGCTTACAGAGCCCTTTTGCAGACATGATCTCATCTGAGCCCCAAGAAGCAGTCAGGGAGGGCAGATATTCATGTTACACAGAAGGTTCCAGCATCGCCTGCTGCTGATGGAGCTCCTGCCATGTGTCAGGCACCCCGTAGGCACTTTGCATATGCTCGCTAGTGTGATCCTACCACAGCTGAAAAAGGCAACTATGTGGTTAGACTCCTGAATTGAGGTTCAGGAGCGATGAAGTAACTGGCCAAGGTCACATAGCTAGAAGGAGGTAGAGCCGGAATTTGGACCCAGGATCCCTTATAATACCACATCTCATGCTTTTTCCCATGGAGCTGCTCTGTCTCCTGCCAGCCTAGTGACTACGTGATGCAGCTGGGTCTGGAACCCATCCCCAGGGCTCTTCCTTGGCTCTGGGTGGCCTCCCCATGATGGACAAGCAGATGACCATATGAAGATAACTTTGAAATGATTCTCAAAGTCACGTGGCTAATAACACTCTTCTCCCTCTCCCTAGAGGGTGACTGGCTGCATCCTCTCCAATGTCAACACACCTTCCATGACGCCTGTGATCGGACAGCCACAGAATGAGACCCCCCAGCCCATTTACCAGAACAGCAACATGACCAACAAGCCCACTGCAGGTAAGGGAACACTGATGTGTGGGTCTCAAACCTCAGAATCATGTGGAGGGCTTGTTAAAATAGTGATTGATGGGATCCACCCAGAACTTGATTCAGTGGGTCTGGGAAAGAGGACTTATATTTTTAATAAGGTGCTGCTGATGCTGCTAGTCCAGGGACAATACTTTGAGAACCCTGAGTATCAAGCATCAGAGCAAACCAGTCACAATCCGAGAGAAGCGGGTGGTGGTGTGCACTCTTCTCCTGCATTTAAATATAAACATAGGGCCTGGCCTATTACTGGCTCATGCCTGTAATCCCAGCACTTTGGAAGGCTGAGGTGGGTGGGTGGCTTACGCCCAGGAGTTCGAGACCAGCCTGGGAAACATGACAAAACCCCACCTCTACCAAATAATAACAATAATAAAAACAAAAATTAACCAGGCATGGTGGCTCATGCCTATAGTCCCAGATACTCAGAAGGCTGAGGTGGGAGGATTCTTGAGCCCAGAAGGTGGAGGTCACAGGGAGTGGGGGATTGTGCCACTGCACTCCAGCCTGGGAGACAGAGCGAGACCCTGTCTCAAAAAATACATAAATTTTAGGCCAGGCATGGTGGCTCACAACTGTAATCCCAGCACTTTGGGAGGCCAAGGTGGGTGGATCACAAGGTTAGGAGATTGAGACTATCCTGGCCAACGTGGTGAAATCCCATCACTACTAAAATTATCAAAAAAAATTAGTCAGGTGTGTGGTGTGTGGTGTGTGCCTATAGTCCCAGCTACTGGGGAGGCTGAGACAGGAGAATCATGTGAACCCAGGAGGTGGAGATTGCAGTGAGCTGAGATTGCACCACTGCACTCCAGCCTGGACAACAGAGCAAGACTCTGTCTCAAAAAAAAAAGAACCCATAAATTTAAAGAAATAATTGCCTTAACTGGGAATTAAATATACAGAATGGAGCATTTTTCTCTGCCTCTTTTAGGGAGGTTGAGGATCTTGCCCAAGGTCACACAATGAGGAAGAAGCAGGCTGTGAGTCACACCCAGGCAGTCTGCACCCAGAATCCTCACACTCTTAGCCACCAATAATCCAGTGACGGAGAGCAGCAACATATACCCCAAACCTAGGACTATATGCCCAAATGATGTTCGTGCTTTATCTGCGTTCTTATTTAATGCAGTAATACTGTGATACAGACATTATGTTCCCATTTCAAATAGAAAACAGATTCAGAGAAGAAAAGTGATTTGCCGATTTGTCACACAGCTCAAAAGTAGAAGAGCTGGAATTCATATTCAATACTGTCAGGCTCCAAGGTCCATGCTCTAAAATTTTCTTCCAAGCCAACTCAAAGAAACAGATTCTGATATTATTCTTCAAGCCTAGAGACGATAAGCTATTATATTATTGGTCTGTTATAAACAGGGTAATTCACAAAGAAGAGTCAGAGTTTCACAGTTTGCATACAGCTACATGTTGGGGGCTCAGAAAAATTTTCTGGATTGGAGCCTAGAGGGAGAATTGAAAACCAGATCCTTCTTAGCCAGATAAGATGTCTAATGATTCTAAAGACCATCTGCATGGGAACGAACGCCTTAGCCCAGCAGAAATGATTCCAAGCATGTACTTTGCTGAGTCTCCTTGGATGTGGGTGTAACTGTCCAGAGGGAGGAGCAGCTAAGGATAGACTTGGGACAAACTTGGGGAAGAAATGCTCATGATACAGAAAATGAAAGAAGCCACCAGCCTATCTTCCCTTTAATTGGAAAATCTGATCCAATTTATGTAGACATACCAGCATAATACACATTTAAAACATGAAAGAAAATAAATAATATACCAACAGGTTAGCAGTAGTTATCTCTTGGGTTGGGATTATGGGTGCTTTAAGTTTTCCTCTTTATATATTTCCCTCTTCTATATTTTCCAAATTATCAACAATAAAATAAACATAACCAGAAAATGGCTTCCAGTCGAGGGCTCACAACATGTGTGCCTCAGACTGTGAGTGAGAAGAAGGAATTTGTGCTGTCATATTTCTGTTCTCTCTCTCTACCTTCCTGCTGCCTCCTGCTCCCACCCCTGCCCTCTCCACGCACCCTGATGTTTACAGCGGCCCCAATGCCGGGCCGACATGAGTGCCAGTTGTGAGTGGTTCTCTCCCTCTGTCCCTGTCTGTCTTGCTCTCTTCCATAGCCAAGATCTTGGGGAAGGTGGGAGAAAGCCTCAGCCGGATCTGCTGTGTCCGCCCGCCGGTGGAGCGTTTTACCTTCGTAGGTGAGGAACCAAGGACCTTGATTCCCAGTCCTGTCTCTTTTCTTTCTCTCCTCCCTTCATTCCTTCAGCAAAGAGCCTCAAGCACATTCCCCCCACCACAAATCCCCGTGATTGTGTGTGCGCACACTTGTGCACGCCGTGCCCCCCCATGCAGGTGTTGCACATACAAGAGCATATCGAAGGCTCGGTCTTTCCCGTCTTCCTGTAGGCCCCTGCTGCATTCCACCATGTGAAAAAGTTCTGTACCCTCAGTGTGCTTGTTCTTTAAACCAGGGAGTCCCTAAAGTGAGCCGGCCACATCTTGTGACTCCAGAAGCCATCTTGCTAGGTTAAGGTTGTTGCTCTTGTGGCCAGCCTCCCTCCCAAGATCTTGGGGAAGAAACAGAAAACGCTCAGCATGAGTGTGTGTGTTTGTCACTGGCTCCCCAGCCAGGCTGTCTTATTATGAAAGTCCCAGCCTTGTGAAGTACCACTCCTGGAGCAGGAGAAGAGCTTCCTGTTCATTTTACACCTGACTGTGCTCTTTATTCACTCTCCTTGGGTGTTACCTGTGCAGGGTGGCACATCACCCCCCTGCTTGCCTCACCCCACTCCATCCCAGTAACTCCTGCTGAGGCCCTCGGACAGACTGAGTGTTGGGTACCAGGAAGCCGGTTCCCTAATGCCCTTCCTTCCTTCTTTCCTCCTTAGATGAGAATGCCAATCTGGGCACAGTGATGCGGTATGAAGAGATCGGTGAGTGGGACTGCAAAAGTGGGGAAAATGGGGACATTTGGAGCCCCCTGCCTTCATGGCAGGAAACATGGGGAGCAGAGAGGCTTGAAAACCCGGGGCGTGTTTTGCAGCAGGGTCTCCTCTCGGAAGAGGGATCGCTTCCAGGCTAAAATTGCATTCGTAGTTAGCTCCCTTTAACGTCTCCTAACTGGACTCTGGCCAGCTCCCAAGGGACAGGACTGGCTCTGTTGGTGATTTTTCCTTCAGAGCCTCTCTTCCCTTTTCTAAAAGACATGAAAGTTGAGCTTTGGCGCCAGCTGGAGAGACCCTTCTTTTGAGTATACGCACTGCACACAAATGAGGCAGAAGAGCCCCCCCCACCCCCGCCTTCCTCATTCAGTGCTTGAAGACGGTGAAGTAGAGAGGGGACTGAAAGCCGCCTCCACACCTCCTTAGCAGCCTTGGGCCGAGCTAAGGCACTCCACTGTCTGTGTGAGGACTGCCTGCCAAACCCAATACCAGAGCAGGCCAGGGTGGGCCCAAGCCAGTGGAGGGTGGTTACACAGCTGTCAGGGTGGGAAGGAGTTGATGACCCCTACAAGCAAGCTGAGAAACAGATAGGAACACTGAACTCTTCCCAGGGTTTCAGAATGGGTGAGAGATGCAGGTGGGAGATGCAGGTGTCTGAAGCTGGGGAAAAGACAGGGAGACATCAGAATAGAGCTGGAGCTGGCACAGGTACCAGGGGACAAGAAGGGTCAGTGACATCAGGAATGCCTGAAGCTCTAGGGTGAGACAGCCTGGTGTCTGATCCCTCAATCTTAAACTTCCAGCTGAAAAGATCCTCCAAGCATCCCTTCCTGGTACTTTTCTGTCCAAGGACTGGAAGCTAGGGCTCCTGCTGCGATCCACAGAGGCAGGGGTTGTCCTGAGCACCTGGTTCTTCCTGCAGACCTGGCAGATGTGATGTCATTTCAAGGGGCTTCTGTGAGTCTCATCCTCTCATCTGACGTGCAGTGGGGTCCCTGAATCAGCTCAGTTGGTTTCCTACAACCATTTGTAAAGTTTTCAGGATTTTTTTTTTCTTTTTTTTTTTTTGAGACGGAGTTTCGCTCTTGTTACCCAGGCTGGAGTGCAATGGCACGATCTCGGCTCACCGCAACCTCCGCCTCCCGGGTTCAAGCAATTCTCCTGCCCCAGCCTCCCGAGTAGCTGGGACTACAGGCACGTGCCACCATGCCCAGCTAATTTTTGTATTTTTAGTAGAGACGGGGTTTCACCATGTTGACCAGGATGGTCTCGATCTCTTGATCTCGTGATCCACCCGCCTCAGCCTCCCAAAGTGCTGGGATTACAGGCGTGAGCCACCGCGCCCGGCCTCTTTTTTTTTTTTTTAGATAGAGTTTTGCTCTTGTTGCCCAGGCTGGAGTGCAATGGCACGATCTCAGCTCACTGCAACCTCCACCTCCCGGGTTCAAGCGATTCTCC
>PVKV010025900.1:0-28937 GCA_004027835.1 Alouatta palliata | reverse complement strand
ACTATGTTACTGGTTTATGTATTTACTATACTATACTTTTAATTTTTATTTTATAGTACACTCCACTAGTAAAACCACTATTGGAAACAATATGGAGATTCCTTAAAGAACTACAAGTAGAACTACCATTCCATCTACCAGTCCCACCACTGGGCACCTACCCAAAGGAAAAGTCATTACATGAAAAAGAAATATGCACCCACATGTTTATAGCATCACTATTTGCAGTTGTAAGGATATGGAACCAACCTAAGTGCCCATCAACCAAGTAGTGGATAAAGAAAATATGGTATATATTCACTATGGAATTCTATTCAGCCATAAAAAGCAATAAAATGTCTTTTGCAGCAACTTGGGTGGAGCTAGAAGCCATTATTCTAAGTGAAGTAACTCAGGAATGGAAAAACAAATATCATATGTTCTCACTTAAAAGTGACAGCTAAGCTATGAGGATGCAAAGACATATTTCCATATGATATAATGGACTTTTGGAACCGAGCGGAATAAGGATGACAGGAGAGTAAGGGATAAGATGACATACTGCATGTATGCTTCTCAGGTGAAGAGTGCACCAAAATCTCAGAAATCACCACTAAAGAACTTATCCATGTAACCAAAACCCAACCTGTAACTCAAAAGCTATTGAAATAAAAATAAAATTTTTAAAACAAAAAAAAAAAAAAAAAAAAAAAGAAAATACGTAGGGCAAAAGTGGTGTCAGGAGAGGGATATTGAAACATTAGCTGTGGTTAGGTTTGGGAGGGAAATTTTTGAGTGTTTTCATTGACATCTACTTTCCAAATGTTTGTCATGTAATTACACCACTTTTCACTTTAAAAAAAAAGAAGGAGAAAGAACTGCTGCATTCTGCCTCAGGGAGCCCCAGACCCTGTGACTGAGTCGCGCTCTCTGTCTCATCCTCTCCACAGGTCCAGGAGAAGGGCACCTACGACCTGCTCACCCCTCTGGCCCTGCTCTTCTATTCCACCGTTCTTTGTGTAAGTCCAGGGTGGGCCAGGACGCAGGAGGTGAGGGAGGACGAGGGAGAGCACCCTCTATCTGGGGCAGAGCCGTCACACCTCTGGAGATAAGCAGAGAGAGAAATTGTCAAGAACCAGGATGTAAAATGGCTTTCAACACTTAGATGGCTTCACAGCAGCCACCGTGAGAGGCTTCCAGTGGCTCCATGTGGCCACCATGGTGCCTGGCATCTCTGAGCTCCCATGAAAGAACTGCTGTCACTGTTCACAAGCCACAAGAGATATTATTCTATGTCCACCTCATTTTTCACCCCAGTGGTCAGTTTCACCCAATGTGGTCGCCCCCAGTGGCACCAAATGTGTGCACTAACTGATTCCACCCTCAAAAAATAAACATTTACCTGTAATAAGGCTATTTAAGGAAAGGTGGTTTAGGCATTGAAGACCATTATCTGTAACAAGTGGCAACAATGGCACCATTTACCAGTAAGAGGACAGCCTTTCAGAGAGGCTCACTCAAGCATTGGGTAAAGCAAGTCCCTTCCAGTAGAGACACCCCAGGTGCCATCTTGCCCATCTATAACTCAGTCCCGGTGGGTAACTTCCAGTTCCTCCTGACCTTGTCCTGGGACGCATTGCTGCCAGGAAAGGTGTGTCTTTTGTGGAATATTCCAGAAAGGGAGCAGAGGCTATTCGGGACTATCTGAGCCTTTTCTCACTTAGATCTTTCTGCTTGTTGCCTGCCTCCATCCTAGACACCACACTTCCCACCAGACTCGGATCTCCTTCTGAAGGCAGCCAGCACCTACCACCGGTTCCTGACCTGGCCCGTTCCTTACTGCAGCATCTGCCAGGAGCTGCTCACCTTCATCGATGCTGAACTCAAGGCCCCAGGTAAGCATGGAGGCAGCTGGCACGGGGGGGCAAGGTTCACAAGGTCAGAATGCTTCCAGCTCTTCTGATGCTGTACTTTGTGACCCTCCTTACCTTGTATTCTTGGTTCATCTCTGCCCACGCCTTGGTTCACAACCTTGGAGGCTCCTCTTCACAACACCATCAAGCATCTGATGGTTGAATCTGATGGTTGAAAGTAAACATGGGAGGTAACTCGAGAAGGAATTCTTAGGGGAAGCAGGAGCAGGCACTCAGGGCAAGGAGACTTCACCACTGTGCCTCTGATCTGGTTGGTCAAAGGGTCTCCAAGTCTGTCCAGGTCAGAAGAGAAGCCCCCAGGATGCTGACAAGAGGCCTTTGCATGGTCTCTGTGCTCCAGGAACGTGTAGGGAATTGTGTGCGTGGGTTGATGCAGTTCTGGTCGGGGAGGGTGGTTGGTGCCAGGAATGATGGCCTCTGTGACAAGTGTGGACAAGACCTGGGACGGTTTTCATGCGTACAGTCTGAAAAGCAGGAGTTCTTCAGAAATTGCAGGTGCTGTCATAGACATGAAAATGACTAAGGAAACTATGATAGTGCAGGAGAAAACATAGTCAAGCGTGATTTACTAAGTGGCTCAGCAAATCGGTACTCAAAGGAATAAAGTCACAAAAACATCTCAATAGATGCCTCTAAAATAGTTCATAAAACCCAACACCATTCCTGATATTCAAAACCCCTCAATATATGGAAATGATTACTCTGGAAGTGCTTTTAATATGGCAACAGCCCAAGGTAAAATACTCGAGGCATTTTCTGTAGAGTCAATAATCTTCCCCTTTTGGCTTATAGGTATTTTTCCTATGCAAAAAGACAAAAATAAAGAATACTTTCTCTTCTGAAGAAGAGAGATTTTAATTTGTTGGAGCTCAAAAAGTTGCTTTCCTGTGAAGAATGAGAGAATCCCCTAATGGAGAATTGTCAGAACTAGAAAACAGGTAGCTAAGAGCTCTTTTATAAACCAGCATTAACCAGTAAGAAAACATAATGAGAAAACTCAATTTCCAACAGCAATTAAAAATAAAAAAAATAGGCTGGGCGCAGTGGCTCATGCCTGTAATCCCAGCACTTTGGGAGGCCAAGGCGGGGGGATCACGAGATCAGGAGATCGAGACCATCCTGGCCAACATGGTGAAACCCCGTCTATACTAAGATACAAAAACTTATCTGGGTGTGGTGGTGTGCACCTATAGTCCTAGCTACTCGGGAGGCTGAGACAGCGGAATTGCTTGAACCCAGGGGGTGGAGGTTGCAGTGAGCCGAGATCCCACCACTGCACTGCAGCCCCATGACAGAGTGAGACTCTGTCTCAATATGAATGAATAAATAAATAAATAATAAACAATAAATAAATTTAAAAAATTTTAATGACCTATATAGAGAAAACGAACTTTGCTGAAGAATGAATAACTGAAGACTCATATTGCTGCATTGAATCAATATTGTAATGAAACCAAGTGTCAGAAAGATAAACGTAACCACAATCAAAATACCAATATATTTTTAAAATTTATAAAATATATGTAAATAAGCATAATATATAAACATTTTACATATAAATAGATTTATATATAAAGAAAATAAAATCTATTTGAAGGATTTATTTATGCACTTAGATATATTCATTCATATATTTTTAAAGGAAAGTAAGAAGAAAATATTTCCATTTTTGAAGGTACTATAGGGTTATAGTTATTAAAATAGTACACTATGATTATAAGAATAGGTAGATAATGGAAGAAAATGTAATATCTAGAATCAGATTAAATACACAAAATTGTATTATATGACAAAGTGGCATCCTTAAATTATTGATGAAAGAAATCAGTTATTTCATAAATGATATCAGGATAATTGGTAGACCATAAAAAAAAACTGAGTTAGAATTCTATCTAAAAAGGACAGGTGCTGTGGCTCACGCCTGTAATCCTAGCTCTTTGGGAGGCTGAAGTGGGCAGATCACCTGAGGTCAGGAGTTGGTGAGGAATGGGGGGCTATGTTTGCCAAAGCATCAGAAAGAATACCGTTTCACCCAGCAATTCCATTCCTGAATTTTATCGTGATGAATCCCTGTGGATGTACAAAGATGTGGCTACAAAGATGTTCATCAGTGCATTCTTGCTAATAATCAACCAATACCAAAAAACCTAAATATTGAACGTGGTCGGGTATACTGTGGCGACGTCATTTGGTGGAATGATACTGAATTATTAAAAAGGGTATTGTAGAGATAGGTACTGAGCTCAAAAGATGATGAGTAACTAGTTGAGTGAAAAAGCACGCCCCCCAACACTACATATGTTATTTTTGTTTTCTCTCTTTCTAATGTATATGTGCACCAGGCCCTGTTTAGTACCAAAAGCATTTAATTCTCACCTTACACATTAAACACACACAGGATAGAAGTACCAAATCTTATTCCCCAACAACTTACAGACCCTAGGAAGCTCAAGACTGAAGTTTGGCTTGCAAATTTCTTTGGAAGGGTTCATAACTTTCCTATCCAACCAGTCACCTGATCTGTCTATGTCCTACCCAGTCAGCTGACCTGTCTGAGCCTCACCCAATCAGCTGATCTGCCTGCCCCCAGTCAGCTGTCTGTCATTACAAAGAGCAGCACAGGTACAGCTAGGGTTTGGCCAACCCCCAAGTCTACCTATAACAAGGTCTTCACCTCATAGTAGGGACTTGGGTGGAGATTTAGGACATCAGGTAGACCCTTAGGAGGGGCTGGACCCTGAAAGGTGTCTGCCAACTCAGCTTCCCAAGGAAAGGAACGAACCAATTAAATGAACAAACCAGTTTAAGGTCAAACTCCTTCATTCCCTCCCTCACTCGCTCCCAAAACAAACAGACCTGGATCTCTTCTGAGCTTCTTGCTGGTGACTGGAGTTCTTTTGCTAGGAGGCAATGCTTTCCTTCCTTTCTACAATGCTCAGAGAAAGAATTTAAAATCCAAATGTCCTAGCAGGGCCTTGGGTTTATACCAAAGACCTAAATGATTCTTTTTTTATTTTGAAAAGGATAAGGGAGTTCTGAGATTGGGGGAGGGGATTACCTGTGGGGAGACCACTTCCCAGTTTCAATAGAACCAGCTGTCTGTCCTCACCTCAATGCACGCTATGCCTTGAGACATTTTTGCAGGCGGCCGGGCAGAAACTCTGTTCTGGGCAGCCCAGAGAGCAGATGTGGCATAGAGGGGCAGGCGATGGTGAGGCCCAGACCCTGGAATAATAAAATGTGAAGCCTGCAGCTTGTTGAAAATGCGCTCATATGATTTTTAACAGGCATGCAGTAATCTTTTTGCCCAATTCCTGAGTCCCTCCAACCCCCAGTTAAGTGAAGAGAGGGCTAGAATGGAGGCCAGGGAACTTGAATGCTTGAAGGAGAGGCAGAATAACTTAGTGACTACTAGTCCTTGGGACCAGACCATTGTGCTTTCAAATCCTGGGTCTGCTGCTCACTAGCTGTGGGCCTTCAGCAAGACATTTAGCTTGTGAGCTTCAGTTTCCTCATCTGTAAAATGGGTGTATAGAAATGCCTCCCCGTCAACGCAGTTAGTGAGAATTAATGTTGGCCTAATTAATTTCACAGTGCTGGGGGCAGTAAGGGCTGCAGTGGTGTTAGCTTAGAAGATAGGTCCTGGTAAAGTCACAGGGAGAAATGAGAAGGGACGCGGGGAGCTGGGCCCTCCACCCGTGAAGTCTTAGGGACCCAGTTGCCATGGGAATGAATGAAACAGTTTATTGTGCTTTGATGTGGCTGGGTGGCAGAGGAAGTGGGCCTGTTATCAAGGCTGGGGGCCTCCCCCTGCTTCCTGACTCTACCTCCATACGATCACCCACTGCCTCAATGCTGGGGGTGGCAGGAAACCTCACGTCAGTGCCACAGGGTCCTGCCCACCACAGCCCTCTTGGGCTCAGCCCACATGTTTATTGAATATTTACTCTATACCTGCATAGCTGTGCCAACCGCAATATTTTCCTGCAAAGAATTTATCTGTCAACCTGGGGGATGACACGGGGCATCTTACGTGCAAACAGCTCTGCAAAGCACACAAACCTCAAGGATTGCATCTCACCTGCAGGGGAAGAAAGAAAAGTCATATTATTCTCATTATAAAATGGGAAATGATTTTGAGAAAATTAAGTTCAATATTTCTTGTCCAAGCTACAAAGTCACTTATTAGCTGATGACCTTGGACAAGTTACTTAGGCTCTCTGAGCCTCCTGGTCAGAAGCAGGATTATACTTATCATTGATTATGATAAGGAATAGAACAGCAGTGATGCCAGGGTTGCTTAAGGCACCTTCACAAGTTGGTCCCATCTAACCCTCAGAACATCTCCATGGGTAGTTACTTTTTGTTGCCAGGCTGGAGTGCAGTGGTGCAATCTCAACTCACTGCAACCTCTGCCTCCTGGGTTCAAGCAGTTCTCCTGTCTCAGCCTCTTGAGTAGCTGAGATTACAGGTGCACACCACCACATCCAGCTAATTTTTGTATTTTGAGTAGAGACGGGGTTTCAATGTGTTAGCCAGGATGGTCTCGATCTCTTGACCTTGGGATCCACCCATCTCGTCCTCTCAAAGTGCTAGAATTACAGGCATGAGCCACCACACCTGGCCAAGGGGTTACTATTATTTCCATTTTTCAGATGCTGAAACTGAAGGCCCGACATTTAAGTAAGTTACCTACATACACATAGCTGACAAGAGTTCAACCACTTGAACCCACATCTCTTTTATACCAAAAGTCATATTATATCCTTTTCACATTTGCATAAAGCTGTGTTTCTACCAAGAGGCACTGACAAATGGCTGCATGACCCTGGTTGCCCAGGCTGTCTTTTTACAAGCACTCTCCCCACTTGGGGAATTTCTCCTGCCCCTTTCCCTTTGAGATGCTTGATGGCTTCATACCCTTTGACCTCCTATCAAATGAGGAACAAACCTGGGTTAGGTCAGTTTTGCCTATCAGCTTGTGGCAGGTGAATTCAGAATGTTCTTCAGTGGTGATACATTTCTCTTGGGACATTACTGATCACAGACATATTTGCATTTTACACTTTTTGTCTCTGGTTATGGAATGAAAGGTTTAGATCTCTTGAAGGACATCAAACATCACTGTCTAGTAGATGGGGGGATATTTAGGGGAAAGAGTAGAAGGCAGGTGTTCCAGAAATCACAGGGTACGATCAGTTAGGACTGAGCTAGCTTCCTATAGCAGACAGACCCAAACAACAATGCCTTAATCTCATGGAAGCTAGTTCTCTCTCTCTCTCTCTCTCTCTCTCTCTCTCTCTGTCTCTCTGACACACACACACACACACACACACACACACACACACTCACTCACTCTAAGATGGCAGGCCAATGTTGGCATGGTGGCCCCATGAACATCCTAGAATCCTAGACCAGGCTTCTCTCATCTTTCTGCTTCGCCATCCTTAGCAAGAGGCACCATCTTCAAGGTTGCTTCATGGTCTAGGATGGCTGCTGGAGCACCGGCCATGATGTCCCTATTCCAGTTAACAGAAAGAAGTGAGGGTGGTTGCACAAAAGGGTCTACCTAACACATTCTGCAAGGGAGGTTGAGAAACTGACTTATCAACTGGGTACAATGCCCAGTGTCCCACTCATAAAGAAGGAGGAGTGGATATTGAGTAGATGCCTGGAAGTCTCTGCCGCGTATGACTTACTTGTAAGAGTAGCCCATTGGACCTGGGTTGGTTCTGTTAGGGTGACTTTCACCAGCGTGGTGAAAGGGTGGTATGGCAGGTCTCATCTCACTTTGCCCCCTGCAAGCCCGGTGGCTCTGCAAAGCTGGAGATCTCATCCAGCAGGTATTTCTGTGGGGTCACTATGCTTGTTCAGAGCAGCATATATCTTGTGGTATCACTGGCCTTTCATTCCGTTAGGGTGACTTTCACCAGCGTGGTGAAAGGGTGGTATGGCAGGTCTCATCTCACTTTGCCCCCTGCAAGCCCAGTGGCTCTGCAAAGCTGGAGACCTCATCCAGCAGGTATTTCCGTGGGGTCACTGTGCTTGTTCAGAGCAGCATATATCTTGTGGTATCACTGGCCTTTCATTCCAAGAACTCACATCTCCTCTGCCTGCATGGAAGTCTGCCCAGTGGATTCCTTCTCCCCAGTATTTCCCTCTTGGCTTCCTAGCCACATCCCTTCCCACCTTCCACCTCTCTGCTCCTGGACTCCCGGTGGCCAGGAATTTCAAGCCTCCCTTGCTGTGTCCTCTCCTCCTTTGTTTATTCACCTGAAAGCTGTGCTTCACCTTCCTGCCCAGGACCTGCTGAGGCCCACAGCCATGAGTTTCCAATTCCTCCAGCCTCTCTGGAGTCCAGGACCCTGGAGATGGTGAGCAGGAGGGAGCTGCCCATGGGTGAGGAGGGAAGTGTAAGAGAAACCCAGCTGTGGGGAGTGTTGTGCCTGGTGTCTGCTTCAGGGCATGATGTATGTCAGACTCAAACTGTCCACTGTGAGTTGATATTTGTCAGGGTCACCACCTGCAGGGGTCTGTCCTTCAGACCCTGACTCAAAAACAAATGAATAAATTCACTCACACATAGAATACAGTGAAAGAGTGGGCTGGGGTGTTCGTGGCACTCACAGACACTTGAGGATAGCGCTGTCAAGAGATAGCAGCCACCAGCCACAACACGCTGACCTCACCAGCCTTTATTCAGCACACATTAAATGACAAAGGCTTTGAGTCAACACCACTAGAGGGTGAAGATTAAAGGCCAGGTTCTGAGGCCTAAAGCAAACACCATTAGTGGGTAATATCCCTGGTCAACCTCCCCCCCGAGAGAGCCATCCGGGATGAGTAAGGGTTAGTTTATAGGACCACAAGAGTAAACAAGTTAGTTAGGTAAACTCCTCAAATTCCTTTGTTTCTACTCTAATTTATTTAACTAAGGGGACAAGGCTGTCTTCAGCCAAGTATTATAGTAAAAACCCTTAGGCCTTCCAAAAGGGTTTGTGTATATTCTCTATAACTAAATTTCCTTAATCTAATGATTAATTCTATTAATCATAGATGCTGGAGAACCAACCCGATATAGTCTCATTTAGGGGTTGCAGTGCAGTTGGGGCTGGGCCCTGCTTCTACCCTGTTGACTCTGTGGAATCTTGGTGTTCCCCTCTAAGAGGAAAGTGTCAGATGTGGTTGCTGCTTGTCTCCCCCAGGCCCAAGTACCCACATCACCCTCGGCATGGATCTGTCTGTCAGTGTGTTGTTAATACCAATGCTTGCTTGATGGCAGACATGGTGATTTTCATGGGTCCTGGATCTTCACAGTCAGCTGTTCTGTGCAGAATGTCCACTTACTTGCAACTTTGAAAAAGAGTGGCAGCTTTGTTGGGCAAACAAGTCTCAATGGCAAAGGGTCTTGGACACCTGGGCCAGGAGTTGGACCTTCACTATGACTGTGTGCTGCCTGCGCACCCCATTCTTGGCCTGTTTGGGGTTTGACTCTTCTTGATTTCCTACTTGCCAGGGCCTGATGCAGGAACAACCCAGGCAAGGTTTTTGTTTAGCCCTTGGACTAATCTTGATCCAAGAAGCTAAACTCAGAAAGCTGTTCCCATCTCCTAAGGTGACCAAGGAAGTATGTGATCTAAGGTGAAAGGGAGAGAGGTATCTGTTGACCCAAGGCTCCCCCGTGTAGCTTCCCTGTTTGGGGGGTGGAGGGTGGAGTTAAGGGTCCTGGAACTGATATTGCACACCCTACTTAGCATTCATGGCCTCCCTGGCATCACCAGGTACTACTGTGAAAACCAAGCCCACAAAGGATTCTAGGAGGCATTTCCAACCTCACAGCATACACCAGCAAATGGGGACTTGGCAGTACAATTTCTAAGCCAGGCTCAAAGGGATCTGTCTGTAAAAAAGTTTCTAGGATTAAAGCCTCCTTCACATTCCACAGACTTTTCTAATTTGTGTGTTTCCAGCTCAGAGCCCAGCCTACCAGTTAATTATCCCCAAACCCCACACCCCATGCTAAGCAGGGGGATCCACTACCAAGAGAGGCCGAGGAGGCGGTTTGACAGTTTTCAGGGTGAGGGTTGGACTTTATCAGATGATCATAGGCTCCGCTTGGGAACTGTTGGTATCTTGGGTATTCAGCACCAGCTGAGCTACTCTGAAAATAACTCTCTCTGGGTGAGGGTGTGCCAAGAGGCACAGGCACCCTCCTAAATATCCCCTGTTAAAGCAACAGAATACATAGAACAACAGTCACATGTAGTTCACGTAGCTCATACGAAGCAGCTTCTGGTTCCAACCATAGCACAATCCTAAAATGAGACTAAGGCACATGGATGTAGATGTTAGAAACTGCTCCTCGTCCTAGAGACGAGAGGAGATGAAGGAGCTTCAAAAAGAAGGTTGTCAACAGTACCGAGCACTCCAGAACAAAGGTTCAGGCGGCATGATGATGAGGTTGCACCGTTGGGTTTGGGGACTTGGAAAACATTGCCAAGCTTCAGGAGAGCAGGGTCAGGAGGGTAGGAGGGTTTGGAAGCCAATGGCTGAGAGTTTTGAAAGAAATCTGATGTAAAGGGAGAGTTATGTCACAACCCACAGCTTCCTGGAGTGTGACTGCCTGGATGGCCCAGGTCAACAGAGGCAGAAGTGGCAGTGAAGAAATGGGGTTAGCAGGGTGTGGGTTACCTGTTAAAAACATTAAATAGTAAAAGAAAAGAGAAATAAGGTCAAGTGAAGATTTTGAGTGTCTGCGTGTTTTATGGTCAGGGAGTCGGGGGATATCTGTTTGCCTCTACTATGGTAACTACGGTATTATGCTGGGGTGGTTGGAGAGCAGGTGAGGATCTCTTCTCTGTAATGCATGTGAGTGGCCACCAGATGGTGCCCAAGTCCTGATGATTACATCAGCCACTGTGTCAGGGACTTTCCTGGCAAAATAGACAGACATAGCATTCACTTCTAAATATGTGGTAATTACATAACGTAAACATCACACGAAAGGCCAAAAATCAATTAGGTCCCCAGTTAGAAGAGCATTATATGGCAATTTTCTGCCTTTGACTAAAGGAACATCACAGCCTTTCTATTTATATGTGTCTTTAACCCCCCAGTCGGGACTTGCACTTCTGAGGGGATGTCCTGCAGGTTCCCAGCTCAGTCCCAGTTCAGGGTGGCCCTGTCCTCGTTGGGGACTACCCTGGGCCTATTTCCAAGTTATGACAGGAAGGTGGCCCACCATGTCGAATCCCAGCCCCTGCTTTGTGAGGGAGTAAACTCACACTTGCTGTTTCATCTCCTTATGGTGGACATAGAATTGAATAGACAGTGTAAAGCGATGACTGTACAGAACAGAGTCATGCTGTAGAAACCAGAGGAAAACCTTTGGTGTGTTTCTTCTCAGCATTTCGAAGTCATAGGAGACGGACAGGGGGAAGGCCCAGGGAGGAAGGGGGTGCGGGCTGGGAGCAGAGCCTGGGATGCAATGCCTCTGAGCAGGGAGGATGCCAGGTGAGACCACAATCCCGGGAGAGGACTTGGGACTCCAGGCAGAGATGAGGAGGTATGGGGGTGGGGGTGGAGGGCAGAATTCAAAACTCGCTGCCTGGCTAGAGCTGAGGCAAAGTGGATGAGCTGAGAGGTGCCTGGCAGAGCAGGAAGGCACCTAGGACCGGGAGAAGGGGCCACGGCAGGGACCCAGGAGTAGCTGGGCAGCATGAGATACGGCAGCCTCCTAGGCCCAGATTCTGCCTCCCACAGTGCTCTGCCTCCCAGTCTCTGAAGAGAGAAAATTGGAGGTGGTTGAGCCATGGTAGGGCCTGAGAATCACAGACTGGGAAAGGCCTCAGAGGCCACTGATCTCATCTGCCCTTCCTGGGAGAAACAGGCCCAGGGATAAAGTGACCTGCCCAAGGCCACACAGAAGAGCTGGACTAGAACTCAGGCTTCTGACCTGGGTTCTCACCCTGCATCCCTTTCTCTCCAGCGAGGCTGCCTCCAAGCCTGGGGCCAGGACCTGGGCTGCAAGGAGAGTAGGAAGCTCTTAGGAAAGGAGGGCAGTCAGAGAGGCCACAGAAATCCAGAGGACAGCGAGGCCCAGGACCGATTTTTGGTGTTGGAGGCAGAGGTGGGGATATGGCTCGTGAGGTGTGAAAGGATCCACAGAAGCCAACTGCTAGGCACACTGGAGGGTCCACAGAGCAGCTCCTCCCCAGGTCCTCCTGAGCTCCATCCAGGAACAAACCTGATTGTCCAGTGCCTGCTCACCACGAGGCACAAGGAGGATGCTGAAGAAATTGGCCAGCCCGTGAACTGTTTTCTTCTTGGCCCACAGGGATCTCCTACCAGAGGCTGGTGAGGGCTGAGCAGGGCCTGCCCATCAGGAGTCACCGCAGCTCCACCGTGTGAGTGCTCTTGGGGGATGGAGAAAGGGAGGAGGGCGTTTGGGACTTCTGCACTCTTCCACCTTCACCCTACCCTCCTCAAATATCCAATGCCCTCACCCGCCCCCGTCCACCCCAGCCAACAACAAACAGGCTTCCTGGGCACTGGGAACCCCCGGCACTGCTGGTGACATTTTGTGTCCAGGTTTGTTTTTCTAGGCTGAGGGTCTTTCACCAGATTCTTAAAGAGGTCTGCATCTCTTGTGCCAGGTGTTAGGCACACAGTTCCCCCACTTGATCCATTCTTTTCAGACGAGGAACTGGCGGTCAGAGAAGCCAAGAAATTTCCCCAAGTCCACACAGCTAGCAAGGGTCTGAGCCAGGATTTAACCCTCAGGATTTAACCCTCAGGCTTACTCAGAAGCCCATGAGACTTTCCACAGTCTCTTTCTGCCTGTTACTAAAACAGTGTTTCCAAACTTTTTGAATAGGACTTACAAGAAAAATACAGCCTGATACACACACACACACACACACACACACACACACACACACCACAGACACACACACCCCCCTGAAACAAAACTTATTCCTACGACACAGGATGAGCTCTATTCTATTCTGTTTCATTTAAGAAACAAAACTCGACTCCCCAGATGATTTCATGACCCACTCCTGGGTCCTGACCTGCAGTTTGAAAAGCACTAGATGGTGGGGGGGTTGCCCATTCGAAGCACCTTCTGCAGGACTCGAAGAGTTGGGTGCTGTCTCGCCTTGACACGATGGGATCCCAGGGACCCCGGACCTCACCAGCTCAGAAATTACAGGTCCCCTGGCCTTCCCCATTCCCAGCCCCTGGGTTCACTTCCCACTCACTCCCCTGAACAACACCTCTTGACTTTCCTCTAGGTAAAAACAAACAAAATGATAGATGATGAGAGAGAAGGAAAGGATGCTGAAATGTTGTAGTTTACTAAGTAAATAAGGTGCTTCTGGTGGGCTGAAGAATCAATCATCAACACCTTTTAGACCCTTACTAGGACTCCAGGCACAATTCTGTTTTTTTTTTTTTTTTTTTGAGACGGAGTTTCGCTCTTGTTGCCCAGGCTGGAGTGCAATGGTGTGATCTTGGCTCACCGCAACCTCCGCCTCCTGGGTTCAAGCGATTCTCCTGCCTCAGCCTCCCAGGTAGCTGGGATTACAAGCATGCACCACCATGCCTGGCTAATTTTGTATTTTCACTAGAGACGGGGTTTCTTCATGTTGGTCAGGCTGGTCTCGAACTCATGACCTCAGGTGATCCGCCTGCCTCGGCCTCTCAAAGTGCTGCCTGGCCTTTTTGGTTTTTTTGTTTTGTTTTGTTTTTGAGATGGAGTCTCGCTGTGTTGCCCAGGCACCATTCTAAGCATGGTTACATGTGCTGACTCATTTAATCCTCACGTTAACCCTGTGAGAAAGGGATTTTTCACATAAGGGAAGCAAGCCACCAAGAGATTTGTAGAAAGAACTTAATGTTGACAGATGATCTCTTTCATTATCTATAAATTGAGAATGATGATAAGCTCTTCGGCAGAGAAATTCTGCAAGCTGGTGAGGGCAGGGGCTCTGCAGGGCTCGTCCTACACATGGTAGTGCTTAGCACACGTCTGTGGAAGGAAGGATCCAGCACTTAGCAAGGGAGAGGGTTATAAGGGGCTGCTTATGTAAGCCCACCTCCTTTTTCTTTTTTCTTTTTTCTTTTTTTTGGTGGAGTCTCGCTCTGTCGCCAGGTTGGAGTGCAATGGTGTGATCTCGGCTCACTGCAACCTCTGCCTTGCGGGTTCAAGCAATTCTCCTGCCTCAGCCTCCTGGGTAGCTGGAACTACAGGCACGTGCCACCACACCCAGCTTTTTGTATTTTTAGTAGATACAGGATTTCACCATGTTGGCCAGAATGGTCTCGATGTTTTGACCTCGTGATCTGCCCGCCTCGGCCTCCCAAAGTGCTGGGACGACAGGTGGGAGCCCCACACACAGCTGCCCACCTCCTTTTTCTTTCTTAGAGAAATCAAAGTTAGTTTCTAACCAAATGATGGGAATTTTGACAAGAGACTAGTCCTGTCTCCGCCCTGTCCCCGGGCACTGACGTCCACAGAGGGAATGCTGCGTACGCGGTGCTCCTGTGCACTGGGTAGTGTGGAATTAAGAGAGTGAGAGCCATCACACGCAGTTCATATTAAAGCATGTATGGATACAAAGCCGTGATGGCTTGAATCTGCTTTGAGGTTGTGTAGTGATGGAGGGGTTGGCACGGGGGAAGTGAGAACAGCCATGTGTTTTAAACTGTAAACAGTGATCAGCTACTCAGAGCCACGATTCTTTTAATTGGGGATATGTTTGAAAGTTTCCATGATAAAGAAATTTAAACACTGGCACTAAGAGGGAATCTGAGTGTCCCTCAGGAAGGGAGGTAGCAGTGGCTGGGCACACACTATCCTCCCAGCCAATGCCAGCCCGTTATCATGGCTTTGGGCTGATGAGAAAAGGTGTCCCCCACGAGTGGAGGAAGAAGATGCACTCTGACTCGGCACCCCCTCCTCTGGGCAAATGCGGCCCCATGCCACGAGCAACGTCAGGACCGACTCACCCCAGACCACACAGCACCATGCCATGTTACTGCCCAGCTCCTCCTGAAAACTGGTTGCATGGCTTCAAGTCACCTTACCTAAAATATGATCCTCATCTGAGTAATCTTGCATCCACTCAGTTGTCTCATAGGAAAAAGATGTTTATATAAAAATTAAGTACATTTACTTTTAAAGATGAAGTTCCGTTTTGAAAAGATCTTTGAAAGCACCAAGCTGGAAAATGCTCAGCAGCAAACCCCACACTTTTCCCTGGGAACCTGGGCCCTGCAGCTGCTGTCTCTGTCCTGGCCTCCCGTAGCCACCTCCTCAAGCTCTGCCTGGGCTGGCGGAGGCCCTGGCCTCGGTAGAGCTGAGCACCGGCAGGCACGAGGTGGATGGCTGTGCCCCGGCATCCTGCCCATCCCCAGGTGCCATAGCCGGTCCCCTGTGTCCCCAGCACCGTGCTGCTACTGAACCCAGTGGAAGTGCAGGCCGAGTTCCTTGCTGTAGCCAATAAGCTGAGCACCCCGGGACACTCACCTCACAGTGCCTACACCACCCTGCTCCTGCACGCCTTCCAGGCCACATTTGGGGCCCACTGTGATGTTCCAGGCCTGCACTGCAGGCTGCAGGTATGTTCCTGGGGCCTGGGGCTCTGGTGGGGCACCTCTCCGGAGAGGTAGAGCCCCCTCTCTGCTTCATCTCAGCCACCATTCCCAGAGTATAAAAGTCTCCTTCACCCCAAGTGACATGGCGGGGTGGTGGCTGGAAGGCTGGCCTGCTTGAGGGTGGTTTCTGGTGTGCCAGATCCTGACCAGTGGGGCTGGACACTGATTACTACTAGTGTCCTAGAAGATGGCATATGCCACAGGAATGAGAAGGAGCTTTGGGCTGAAGACCTAGCATCTAGGCCTGGCTCTGTCACAAGTCAGCTGTGTCACCCTGCACAGCTCCCTCCCCTCTCTAGGGTACAGTGAGGAACTCTGAAGTCCCCTCTAACTGCAGTGCCATGGCTCTGGTCCTTTCTCTCCTGACCATTTCCTGAGAATGGAAGGGCAGGGAGAGGCCTGGCTGTCTGGCCAACTGTGGGTAGGAGATGGGCGATGAGGCTGGGAGGAGACAGATCACTGCCTCCCTCAGTAAGAACCTAGTAGCTGGAACAGGTGGGCAGCTAGTTCATGGTCCAGGAGCAAAGCCCATCTCCTCCTGGGGTTTCAGGCCAAGACCCTGGCAGAGCTTGAGGACATCTTCACGGAGACTGCAGAGGCACAAGAGCTGGCGTCTGGCATCGGGGATGCCACGGAGGCCCGGCAGTGGCTCAGGACCAAGCTGCAGGCGGTGGGAGAAAAAGCCGGCTTCCCTACGGTGTTAGGTGAGGCTCTTGGGAGACGGGGCTCTGCCCACATTCCCCATGGCCTATTGTAGCTCCCAAGGTGGGCGATTCAGGCGGGCCTGGTGGCTCTGCTTTACACAGTCACTCAGGGACTCAGCTTCTTCATCATCTCTCTGCTCCGCCATTCCCTAGGGTGTCATTCCTCTCTATAGGGACAGGGTGGGGGTGCCATCATGATGGCAGCTTGTGGGAAGAGAAAAAAAGTGCTTAAGAGGCCAAAGACTGGGCTTTTCTGCTGAAGATGCAGAAGCTGGGAACATCACTTCCCCACATGTTCCTCTGAGCCCGCCTTGGACATGTGGCCACATCTTGCCCCAGAGGAGGCTGGGAAACCTCCTCTCTACAACTGTTACCATAGAAGGGAGCACAGATTTTGAGGGGCAGTTAGCAGTCCCTGTTACAATATTCCTTATGAAAACCTTCTGGGCTAGTACTATTATTCTCCCACGGGAGCACTGTAAAATAAGGCTCAGAGCCTGTGGCTTGGCCACGTTCACAGAGCTCATAAAGGCCATGGTGTCTACATAGTATGCTTGAAAGAAGGGCCCTCTGGCTGGGAGCCCAGCACCCCAGCTCTAACTCAGCTTCGGCCCATCCAGCTACGTGTCCTTGTGCCAATCCTTCCCCAACTCTGGTCTCTTCTCCAAGGCAATGGGACTGGACTGGCCAACCTCCAAGGTCTCTTCCGAGCCCTCTTCTCCTGTCCGCCCTGTTCTTACAGACACTGCAAAACCAGGGAAGCTCCATACCATTCCCATCCCTGTCGCCCGGTGCTACACCTATAGCTGGAACCAGGACAGCTTTGGTAAGGAGCTGGGGTCCTGGTGACACCCATGCCCCACACTGCCCAGCTCCCACCCCTGTCCCCAAAGCTCTCCCACCACAGCTGGCTCTAAGCAGAGCAGGGGGCAGTGCTAGGAGTCCTGGGCTGGCCCTGAGTCCTTCTGCTGTCTCCCCTCCAAAGGGAATGCAGGAAGGGATTCAGAGGCCTGGACACCCAGACAGTGCTGGCCTTGCTTTCCTGCAGACATCCTGCAGGAAATCCTGCTCAAGGAACAGGAGCTGCTCCAGCCAGGGATCCTGGGAGATGATGAAGAGGAGGAAGAGGAGGAGGAGGACTTGGAAACTGATGGACATTGTGCCGAGAGGGATTCCCTGCTCTCAACCAGCTCTTTGGCGTCCCACGACTCCACTCTGTCCCTTGCATCCTCCCAGGCCTCAGGGCCAGCCCTGTCACGCCAGCTGCTGACCTCCTTTGTCTCAGGCCTCTCGGATGGCATGGACAGCGGCTATGTGGAGGACAGCGAGGAGAGCTCGTCCGAGTGGCCCAGGAGGCGTAGCAGCCAGGAACACCGCAGCCACCGCAGGCCAGGGCAGAAGTTCAACAGGATCTATAAACTCTTCAAGAGCACCAGCCAGCTGGTACTGCGGAGGGACTCTCGGAGCCTGGAGAACAGCCCAGACATGGGCCTGCCCCTGCGGCGGGCAGGGAGCCTCTGCAGCCCCCTGGATGAACCAGCACTGCTCCCTTCCCGGGCACAGCGCTCTCGCTCCCTGCCCCAGCCCAAACTCAGTACCCAGCTGCCCAGCTGGCTTCTGGCCCCTGCTTCACGCCAGCAGCGCCGCCGCCCCTTCCTGAGTGGAGACGAGGATCCCAAGGCCTCCACACTACGTGTTGTGGTCTTTGGCTCAGATCGGATTTCAGGGAAGGTGGCTCGGGCATATAGCAACCTTCGGTAAGAGCCCTAATGGGGGGCAATGCTCTGTCCTGAGTAACAGGGTTGTTGTGCTGGTGGAATCTGGGGCCTGAGGTTCAGGACCCCAGAGGAACCAAAAGTTCCTTTCTCTCTCTCTTTGTTTGAGACAGTCTTGCTCTGTTGCCCATGCTGGAGTGCAGTGGCACGATCTTGGTTCACTGCAGCCTCTGCCTCTTGGGTTCAAGTGATTCTCCTGCCTCAGGCTCCTGAGTACCTAGGACTACAGGCGCATGCCACCACGCCCAGCTAATTTTTGTATTTTTAGTAGAGACAGGGTTTCACCACGTTGCCCAGGCTGGTCTCGAACTCCTGACCTTGTGATCTACCCACCACAGTCTCCCAAAGTGCTGGGATTACAGGCGTGTAATCCCAAAGTGCTGGATTACAGACATGAGGCCACCCCGCCTGGCTCCCTTCTCACCATCTTCTTCTTACCAGGCGGCTGGAGAACAATCGCCCACTCCTCACACGGTTCTTCAAACTTCAGTTCTTCTACGTGCCTGTGAAGCGAAGCCACGGGACCAGCCCTGGTGCCTGTCTATCCCCTCGGAGCCAGACACCCTCACCCCCGACAGACTGCCCTAGGCACTCCAGCCCTGGAGTATGTTCCCAGCCCTGGGCCAGTGGGGTGGGAAAGAGTTCAGGCTACCTGAAGGAAGCCAATTGGAAGTCACGGAATGCAATCCCTTGTCTTGATGAGGCACCTCCCCCTGCCTGGCTCCACTCCCTGCACTTGGACATGACATATTGCCATATGACAAAGGCTGAAAACTGTCATACTTCCCCAAGGGCAGGGAGAAGCTCAGCTTGGGGCTGCAGGTACCATCCAAAGCCCTGGAGTGAGGATGGGCAGGCCTCCTGGGGAGCTGGGAATGACACTTGTCACTTGCCCTAGGAGCTGGGCACAGCCCCATGGGAGGAGAGCACCAATGACATCTCCTACTACCTCGGCATGCTGGACCCCTGGTATGAGCGCAATGTGCTGGGCCTCATGCACCTGCCCCCTGAAGTCTTGTGCCAGGTAAGTGGCCCCTGGGGTTGGGGAACAGGGCCCACTGGCTGTAGTCACCCAGCCTCATTTAGAAGGCTCTGGGTTTAGGGAATCCAGCTTGAGACCCCCATGCACTTGCGCTCTCTTGGAAAAGAGCAGGGAGTGTGAGAAGCAGGGCTGAGCCTGAACTCAGGACACTGAGGGCAAGAGTTGGGGTCACTGCAGTGACAGAGGGGGGCCATCAAAAGGGTCTGGGGGACCTCAGATTTCAGCCCCCTTCCTCAGTGCCCTGCCTTGTCCGGCTAAGCAGAAGCCTCCCCCGGAGGCCGGTGGGTCAGGCGAGGGGCAGGGAGGCTGGGCGCCGGCCCTCCCCTGCTTCCTGCTTCCTCCTCGCCAGCTCCCCCTGGCTGGCTGTCTCTGTGTCTGTCTTCTCTCTTCCTCCCTTATTCTTGCTCCTTCCTGCCCTCTATCCACCCACCTCCCTTACGTGGCCACCCCTTCCCTCTGGCCACAGCAGCCCCTGAAGGCTGAAGCCCAGACCCTGGAGGGCTCCCCGGCCCAGTTGCCTATCCTGGCCGACATGCTACTCTACTACTGCCGCTTTGCCGCCAGGCCGGTGCTGCTGCAAGTCTATCAGACAGAGGTAAGGCTGCCCTGCCCCGCGCCACCTCTTCCCCGCCTGCCCCCAGGCAGTCAGAAGCTCTACACTGGAGGAGCCGAATAGGCCCCCAGGAGGTTCACACTGATGTACACGCTCCTGTCCTCTCCAGCTGACCTTCATCACTGGGGAGAAGACAACAGAGATCTTCATCCACTCCTTGGAGCTGGGTCACTCGGCTGCCACACGTGCCATCAAGGCTTCCGGTGGGTACTGCTTGAGCCCAGGTGGGCGGGGAGGCGGGACTTGGGACTCAGAGATCTGGGGAGGTGGGGTTACCTGGGAGGCAGGGCCACGGGGGGCGGGGTTACCAGGAGGCGGGGCCCTGGGGAGGTGGGGTTACCCAGGAGGCGGGACCCTGAGAAGGTGTGGTCACAGAGGAGATGGGGCCCTGGAGTGACGGGGTCACTGGAGGGGTGGAGACCCCTCGAGGAAGGTAGAGCCAGAGAGAGGCAGGGCCTTGGTGAGGCAGATCCCTAGGGAGTCAAGATCAATGTGGTGGGGGATGGGGAGGCAAGGCTACTGCATTAGTGAGGAGCCCAGGAAGCCAGAGGGAGTGAAGGGTCTATCTGTGTATGGCACAGGTCCTGGCAGCAAGCGGCTGGGCATTGATGGCGACCGGGAGGCTGTTCCTCTAACACTACAGATTATTTACAGCAAGGTAAGACCTGTGCGGGGGCTCCTTCCCCTCCAGGATCTGCAGCTGATCCTTCTTCTGCCAGAGCCTGGGCCCAGAGCTGGACTCGTGTGTTCCTGGGCCCCAGTCTTTACACTGGAAGGCCACAGCAGACTCCCCTGGATGCTAAGAGAAGCAGAGAGGGGAGGGAGTGGATATCTATGTGCCTCTTGGCCTCCAAATCTTCTCTCCTACCATGTTGTCTGCTCCCACCTGAATGCACTTAGCAGCTGCCCAAGGGTAGGAGTCTGCTGGGCCTGGCTACAGGGCTAGGGCTGAGAGGGGGCAAGGGAAGGCTTCCAGAGGCACTTGAGAGAGAAGCCAGGGTCTCGCAGGACGGCCAGTGTGCCTGGCAGACTGCATGCAAGGTGGGATTGGTGTGAGAAAGGAGTGAGAATTGTGGGGAGGCAGAGGGCTGTCCATGACAGATCAGAAGACATGAGTTCTCTGAGCAGGTCACATCCCAAGGTCCAGGCTGAAGGAAGCTTGGCCTCACAGGTGGGCTCCTTCCTTCCTGCCTCCTTCCTTTTCTTCCTTCAGCCTTTCCAAAGACATCCTTTAGCACCTGCTCATGCCGCCTCTGTGCTGGGCAGGGGGAAAGAGGGGTTAAGCAGGGAAGGATAGGCCTCATTTTAGCTTGTCTAGAGGAGGGAGACAAACAAGAAACAAGGAAACAAAGAAATAGCCAAGATAATTTCAGAGAGTGACAAGTGGTGACAAGGCAATAAAACAGAATGGATGGTGGCGTTGGGGCTGCGGTGCCTTTGGCAGTGAAGGAGGTGAGCAGGAGGAACCTACACTCACTGCAGCCACGTGCCAGGTGCTTGCTAGACATCTTCCCCAGCCCAGGCACTGTTCTAGGCCCTGGAGTGTTCCTAAGAGTGAACAAAGGACAGACCCCTGGAGTGGGTCATAGGCATTGGTTAGATGATGCACAAGATTTAAAGTTACAACTGCGACACATGGATGAAGGAGAGGGACATGAGATGTTCCTAAGTGGCAAATTGAACGGAAGAGTTAGTAGTGAAGGCTTCCTTGAGAAGGGATATTGAGTTGATACTGGAAGGAAAACCAGGAGTTAATTAGGCTGAGAAGAGAGGTGAGTGCTCTCACGGCAGGAGGAACTGCATGTGCAAAGGCCCTGTGGTGGGAGGGAGTGTGAACACTCAAAGCACATGGAAAGAAGATCCCACACGCTGGAGCAGATAGCCAGTGGGAACATGATGCCAAGGTGAGGCTAAAGAAATGGGGGGGACCAGCATACCAAGAGCCTTGATTGCAATGAAAGGAATTTTATCCTGGTCCTAACAGCAGTGGATATTCATTAAGGGGGCTTATGTTTGTGGTGGGGGTGAGAATGCCTGTGACATGATCAGATCTGAGGCTTAGGAGCTCCCTCTGGCAGCTCTGTGGAGGAGAGATCTGAAGGGTCCCCAGGCGATGCAGGAAGGCCAGTTAAGAGGCTCTTGCCATGGTCCAGAAGAGAAATGAAGGCAGCAGCTTGCACTAGGATAGTGGTGGCAGAGCTGGAAAGGAATGGGAGACAGATGTGAGTAATGTAATCAGCAGGGCTCAGGGATGGATTAGAAAAGGAGAGGCCAGACTCCTGGAGTCACTCCTCTGTGACTGGCAGCACAATCTTCTTAGGTGGGGACCACAGAAAGAGGCCCAGGTCCAGTTGGAGACGATCCTGAGTTTGGGATAGGATATATTATTGAGGTTGAGAGGCCCTGAGAGATGTAAAGAAACAGTGAGAATAGGCAACTGGCTGAACAGGCCTGACTTTGCAGGAAATACAAAGATGGGTGGACAGCTGCTAGTGGAAAAAGGGCATGAAAGAGACTCCTGAAAGGGGAAGCAGGGAATACAAAGAGCAGGGAACCAAGGGGAGAGTCTTGAGCCCTTCATGATGTAATGGTGGGCAGAGGGTGGTGATCCAGCAATTCAGTCAGGCTGGTGGGAGGAATTTTAGTTGTGTATTATTTAGAAAATATACACAACGCCTTTGGAAGGCTTAAGGGTTTTTACTAAAATACTTGGCTGAAGGCAGCCTTGTCCCCTTAGTTAAATAAATTAGAGTAGAAACAAAGGAATGTGAGTTTACCCAACTAACTTGTTTACTCTTGTGGTCCTATAAACTAACCCTTATTCATCCCGGATGGCTCTCTCTGTGGGGGTCGACCAGGGATATTATCCATTAATGGTCTTTGCTTTAGGCCTCAGAACCTGGCCTTTAACTAACCTTCACCCTCTAGTGGTGTTGACTCAAAGCCTTTGTCATTTAATGTGTACTAAATAAAGGCTAGTGAGGTCAGCATGTCGTGGCCGGTGGCTGCTATCTCCTTATAGCGCTCTCCTCGAGTGTCTGTGAGTGGCCACGGATACCCCAGCCCACTCTTACTGTATTCTGTGTCTGAGTGGATTTATTCATCCTTTGTTGAGTCAGGGTCTGCAGGACAGACCCCAGAAGGTGGTAGCCCTGACACAGAGAGGCACCAGCCAGATAGGCACTAGGAAAACCAGGAGGGTGCCATCACAAAAGCCCAGGAGAGGTTTTCAAGGAGGGGAGAGTAGTGAACTACCAGGTCAAGTGAGCTGAGGACCAGGAAATGTTCTTGGGTTTACCAACACAGAAGTCCCTGATGACAGAGACATTCACACAAGGACCTGAAGAGGGAGTTCGGGTGTGGCTCTGCCAGAAACAACAAGCCTGTGGGCCTGTCCCTTCCTCACTCTGGGCTCAGCAGGAGAACCTCAAGACCACCCCTGCAGGAGCTCTCAGCTCTTGTACCTTTCAAACTGGTCACTTAGGCTGCTGACTCCTAGACCAAGCCAGTGACCTGAGCTCCTCCCTGGGGTCATGCAGGTCTATCCAGGGTGGTACAGGAGCCTTGGTGAATAAGAGAGCACTTCCTGGGATGTGCTGACTAGAGGCAGTGCCCTGTCACTGGTGGGCCTTCAAAGAGAAGGCAGCAGGCTTGGGGGGCCTCTGGACTCAGAGGGTCTGGCTATGCTGCATTTCCAGGGGGCCATCAGTGGACGAAGTCGCTGGAGCAACCTGGAGAAGGTCTGTACCTCCGTGAACCTCAACAAGGCCTGCCGGAAGCAGGAAGAGCTGGGTGAGTGGGGCGGGCAGGGTGGGGACACGGCAGAGAGGTGCTCTGAGCCTGGCCTGAGTGCCCCTGCCCTTCAGATTCCAGCATGGAGGCCCTGACGCTAAACCTGACAGAAGTGGTAAAAAGGCAGAACTCCAAATCCAAGAAAGGCTTTAACCAGGTACGGTTATATCCCTATCCTTCCAGCCACCTCCTCAAGAGATTTACTAGAGCATGCAGGTGTGTATGTGTGCACATATGTATGTGTGTGCACATGTATGTGTGTGCATGTGTGTACGAGAGAAAGGAGAGGTGGGAGAGGGAGGGTGAGGGGTGTGATTTGGGGATATGCACAGGTGTGGATTGGGGATATGCACAGGTGTGGAGTGTTGTGGGGTGTCGGGGAGGGAGGGGTACCCCGTGAGAGGACATGTGTATGTGGAAAAGTTGTGGGGTAGGTACCAGGAGAGTCCTAAGACCCACAGGCCAAAGAAAGCAGGTTCTGCATCAGGGAACCCGAAGCTCTCCAGGTGAAGATAGCAGGTAGGGCAGAGCCTCCTCAGGAGGCATTCTTTCAGATGCTGGAGAGGAGGCAGGGACTGATGGAGGCCTCAGTCTCCCTCCCTTAACCCGGCCATTAACCCTGGAGAGAGGTCAGACAAACCCTGCTCTCCCACACCCCCAGAAGTGGATGGGCAATTCTGAGAGAAGGAACTGCTGAGGGCTGGCGGTGTGGCCTGGCCAGAGCTTCAGGGCTGACCTGGGCCTTCTTTCCAGATTAGCACATCACAGATCAAAGTGGACAAGGTGCAAATCATCGGCTCCAACAGCTGCCCCTTTGCTGTGTGCCTGGACCAGGATGAGAGAAAGATCCTGCAGAGTGTAGTCAGGTAGGAAAGGAGGGTCCCAGGGAGGGGAGCAGTTTCTGCTCCCACCAACCTAGAGGTCTGGAAGGAGTTGGAGGGATGGGGAGCAGCCCTGATCCCTGGCCCCTGCTCTGCCCCACAGGTGTGAGGTCTCACCCTGCTACAAGCCGGAAAAGAGTGACTTCTCGCCACCTCAGAGGCCCCCTGACCTGCCAGCCCAGGCCACGCCTGATCTCTGCTCCCTTCTCTGCCTGCCCATCATGACTTTCAGCGGAGCTCTGCCCTAGTGGGGGCCCAGCGCCAGACTGGACCGTAGCCCTGGGCAACCTCCTCTGCGACCCCTCGCAACAGTCCCTCTCTGTGGAGAACTGAATGGCCCTGTGCAGAGAGCCAGGGTCCCATTGTGGGTCCCACCACGAGCAGGACCTGGGAGTAGAGGGTTTCTGGGCCTCAGTGTTCTGGGGGAAAGAACAGATATCAGGGAGAGAAGGGCCAGACCCCACAGCCTCTCAGATTCCTCACAGTAGAAGGAGAGGGGTAGGTAAATGGACCTCCGAAGTCCCTGACCACTAGCATGGTCTAGGATCCTTTCTAAAAGGAAGATCTGAGGCTCTGGTGCTCAGAGGGATGACGTAGGCCTTTTCTCACAACTTTGGCTGAGCCTACCCCTTACTTTGTCAAAGACTTGGAGGACCCTGTATGTGTGGAGTTCAGTCCCCTCCTCTCTGGGGCTCAGGTGGTAGAAACATGGATGAAACATTTCTCTACTTCTACTTCCCACATACACTTCCTCACTCCAAACACACCTCTTAACGATTTCTCTCTCTCAAGTTCCAAGTCTCCTGAAAAACAGCACTAACACTGGACCTGTCTACAGTTCTGACTACGGAACCTGGCACAGATTCTCTCTTGATCCCCTTTTAGGATCTGAGATTCTTGGAAGACAGGCTAGGCTTAAATTCATAGCAGCACAATTCTAGCTAAATACCCAGAGGAAGTTAATTAACTTTGAGCCTCCATTTCCCTAGCACTAAAATGGAGTAGAGAGTTGGGATGGAAATAAGACATCCTTAAAAAGTTACATTGTCTACAAAGCAGCTAGCCCAGCGCTGAGCTCCCAGTAGGTGCTCAGTAAAGCTTAGTGTCTTAATCTCTGAACACCGATTCCTCCTGTTTGGGGCCACTGGGATACTCTCATGGGCCTTGAGATGCTCCTCACTCCTTCCCAATTCATGGCTGAGGCAGAACCCAGACTGAAGGGGGAAGAGGCATTCCAAAGGAGGATCACCTTCGTCAGGGTAAGGGGTGGGCTGCTCAGGTGCCCTACCCTTCACTCCCTTCTCTATCAGATTGGCTCTGCCACTCCCATCTCACTCTTTGTGTGCAGAATCTTCCATACTTGCAAGTTCACCGGCACCCTTCTGGCACCTGGGCAAGATCCCAGAACAGAGGATATAGTGACTGGCCTCACGGAGCTTAGTGCCCAATTCAGAGGAAATGGGACTGATGCATGGAAAATGGTCAGCCTGGAATAGGACATGAGAGGCTGAAATTCAAAGCGACCAGCTTGAAGTGCTTTGAGCAGCTGGAAGCCAATGTGGACTAGAGCAATAGGGCAGAGGGCAAGACCAGGATTTGGACCAACAGATGTGGGGAAAGCAGCCATGGAAGCATAAACTGTATCCCACACAGCCCCTCTTCCTCTCCTCCTAATTCATTATGCCTGAAAGGTCTTACATGAAATTTCAGCCCAGAGTACTCACGGCTTGAGACACGTGGACAGAGCCAGCTTCTACCTTGTTCGTCCATCTCTCCCATCTTAATGTCAGTTCTTGCTCTAAGCTCCAGAAGTGGGCCATGTATCTTCAGTACTTTTTTCCTGTATGGGCACGTTGCCCTATTATATGATCAAGAGATGTCCAGGAATTAATGAATGGAATTTAATATTATTGTCAAATAAAACTTGATTTGTCCTGTATTTAATGACCCATAGTTATTTTCCTGCACAACACCTGCTAGTTAGACGGTTTATAGAAACCATTTTATTTATACCAGAAATAAGCTTCATAAGGGATCATTTATTTCTCTTTTTGTAATTTTCTACCCTATAGAAAATATATTTGTATGGAACTTTTCCCCAATCCTGTTCTGCTTAAGCCTCATCATACTTACTGACCCACAGAACAAGATATCCTGCACCTAAGGACTCAAAATTTGGGGTTTCCTGTGCCACCTCACTTGAGAAATATACACTGTTGGAAATAGATGCTCAGTGCCACAAAGAAAAATTAGCACTGAGACAAAGGATCTTTCAGCAATGCAATTTTTACTTCCTGGCCTGTGGGAAGGGTACTCTCACTAGCCATCTTGCCACAAGAGTACAATGAACAAAGGAAAGCAATTTATCCCTTACACATTTGGGGCCGTCCTTACTGCTGTGTCTGATCTCCATTGGCTGGAGCCAGACATCAACAATCTAAACTAAAACCCGACTGGCTAACAAAACTTTTCTAAACAGGTAAAAGCAGTGGAGAGCTGGGACATGCCTGTGAGCACGTCCAGCACAGATATCTTGATTAAAGTACAAGGACATGGAATGTATTACGTGCCTGTAAGCATGGCATGTCTAACAGCTACCCAGGATAGGGCTTAATGAACAGTTATTAGCACACTTACGATTTATTCTTTAACAAGAAAGGAAATTTTAAAAAGGAACTTTTCTACTTCCCACATACACCCATATATCCATCTGTTCCCTGTACCCCAGGACCCAGGGAGGGGACGGGCCTGAGGCTGTTGCTGCTGATGGGTGGCACAGTGAACCCTGGACCTACCTTGCAGCTGAGAGGAGGGGAAGAGAGCTCAGTAATGGCCCTCTGGATCTGGGATTGCTTTTAGACTTGGGTAATAAGGAGGGAGAGAAGACGTGAAGGGATGGTAGGGGACGCCTGTGTCTTGAGAGAGGGAGGTAAGTACCAGGCTCCCAGAACCTGAATATTCGGGATGGAGGGAGAAAGAACTGTGAGTTGTTCCAGCTCTGCATCAGCTAGCTATTTCAAACAATGAAGCCGACCTTCAATTCAGGGGATGAAGTCTCTGATCACCTGTTTTTGCTCATGCATCTAGAGGACATCTAGGGACCCCCTGATCTAGGTTGGGCTCAGAGTGGCTTGGCAGCTCCAAGCTGCAGGATGGATGCAGATCTGCTCAGCTGGTCTCTCAGATGCATTGGACCAGCATGAGGGGCAAGCAGACAGGAATGGAGCCTGGAGCTGGATCAGTATTCCTCCTGCCAATAACTGGCTAACATGGTTGAAGCACCTCAACCCCCAGATTTAGTAAACCCAGCAAATTTCACACAGGAAATTTGACACAGGAATCTTCACACAAGAAAAAAAAACAAAATCGCATGAGAAGTGCACTTTACCTTTGATATTCTTGCCATAACTGCAGTCTAATCATGAGAAAAATATCATATAAACTCAGACTATGGGACCAGGTAACCTAACCAGTACTCTCTTAGTGTCACGAAAAATAAGGAAAGACTGAGAAACAGACCAAAAGAGACTGAGTATACCCGAAAACTAAGCAGAGGACACTGGATTGAATCCCGAAACAGTCATCAAAAAACTGGTAAAATCTCAATACAACCTGGAGTTTTTTTTTTCCTTAAACACACACACCCATACCCACCCACCCACACACACACACCCATACCCACCCACACACACACACACACACACACACACACACACACAAGCACCTCACTGTTAAACTGAGAAAGAAGAAAAAGGTAATGAGAAAATATTAAAGACAAAGGAAAGCAATACATTGTATCTTCAAAGTAGCAACAATTAAACCAAGAACTCTTTTTCGTTCTTTTTTTTTTTTTTGAGGTAGAGTTTTGTTCTTGTTGCCCAGGCTTACTGGAGTGTAATGGCACGATCTCGGCTCACTGCAACTCCACTTCCTGGGTTCAAGCGAGTCTCCTGCCTCAGCCTCCTGACTAGCTGGGATTATAGGCATGTGCCGCCACGCCTGGCTAATTTTGTATTTTTAGTAGAGACAGGGGTTTCTCCTTGTTGGTCAGGTTGGTCTTGAACTCCCAACCTCAGGTGATCCACCTGCCTCAGCCTCCCAAAGTGTTGGGATTACAGGTGTGAGCCACCGCGCCTGGCCAAAAACTCCTTTTTTCAACAGACGCAATGGAAGACAGAGATGATGAAATGATCTCTTTAAAGTATGAGGGGAAAAAACAAATCTACTAACCTGGAATTACACACCCAGAATTGTCTAATCCTTTTTTAAAAAAACTTAAATACTAACAAGGGAGACACTTTAAATATGATATCACAGAAAGGTTGAAAGCAAAAGGATGGAAAGAATAACACCATGCAAAACCGGACCAAAAGAGCTGGTGTGTCCTTTGTAGGGACATGGATGAACCGGGAAACCATCATTCTCAGCAAACTGACACAAGAACAGAAAATCAAACACTGCATATTCTCACTCATAGGCGAGTGTTGAACAATGCGAACACATGGACACAGGGAGGGGAGCATCTCACACTGGGGTCTGTCGGGGGGAGAAAGGGGAG
>PVKV010025899.1:0-28904 GCA_004027835.1 Alouatta palliata | reverse complement strand
GCTGGGAGGCAGGGGAGGCTGGGGGCAGGGAGGCTGGCCAGATACAGCAAGTAAGAACACATGATGCCCCCAGTTAACTTTGAGTTTCAGATAAACAATAAGTACATTTGTAGGGTAAATATGCCCCATGCGGTCCTTGGGACCTAGTCACTGTTTTTGAATCTAGCACACTCCAGCTGGGGGTGTTCGACCAGGTGGGCTGGGAATCCTGGTGGTTTCCAGGCAGGCTTTGTCCATGGGCACTGAGCAGGGGGTCCCATGCCTGTAGCAGACCCTGGGGCAGGATAGCCACTTCTGTGAGAAACTCTTTCCTCCTCGCATTGAGGTTCTGAGGCAGGAGTGCAGCCCCAGGCAGGCTCCTGGTCCAGAGGCATCCAGGGACCACGTCATCCCTGGAATTTTGGTTGCATTTAATAACCGTAATGTGCAGAGAAGCGGGTCAGCGTTTCAGATTAGCGCCTGGCACGTAATGAGGGCAGCTGCTTCTGTCCATCTGGAACTTGCTCTGGTCTCTCTCAGTCAAGGCTCAGCCCACAGGCCTCACCCACCGATGCCTGCTGGTCTCCGTTTAATGAGCGATTTCAGATTAAAATGGGAGTCAACAACAGGGCACAGTCTACATTAAATCTCAGCAAAATGAAAATTGCGAAGATTGACTTAGGGTGTTACGGGGAATATAATCCTAGCTCATCCATCACATCCTGTAGTGCTCCACAGATAACTGAGCTGCCTGGACGGGGATTACAGCCCCGCTTCGTCTGAGCCTGGCCGGGGAGGTGTCGCTGGGCACGATGCACTGGGCTCCTTTTGGGGTCTGACGTCCTGACATCCGTGACTTGCCCTGGCGGCAGCACCCTAAACCCACTTTGTCTGTGAAAGACCTGTCCATCAAGAAGGTGCAAGAGAAAAACGCTGAGGCAGGTCTGAGTAGGAAAACCCGCCCCGCATATTCCACCTTCCGGAGACAGTGGACGGTAAAACGTGTCTCTTGCTGGGCCGTTCCGTCTCAGGAGAGGCTAGTCTGGTCCTTTCTCATTTGCTGATTCATTGCGAGACCGCTTGGACTTTCGTGACTGTTTATTCTGCGGTGTTTGCAGTCAGGCTGGGGACGTCTCTGGGGTAATGCCAAGTGACAGGCAGCTTAGTGGCAGCCCTGGGGGCTGCGCTTACGGGGGCCTCCCTGGCATCCGCTCCAGACCATTGCTGCTGTTTCAGTCGGTCAGTCCTGCGGAGGCCAGAGCCGCCCCAGGCCTTTCCATGCCACGCAGCCTCCCCTTCGCATGTGCGCGTCTGGCCAGCCCCTCGCCCGTCTCCACCCTGTCAACCCAGTGCCAGGTGTGCTGTGCTGCGGCTGGAATCCGGAGAAGTGTTTCTGGAAATGTGGGAGACGGCTGGGCTGCCTGCAGAGGCCTGCGGAGCACGCATCGCGCCTCGGATTCTCCGTGTGTCATGCCCAGCGGCCCAGAACTGCAGGCAGGATCTCGACACAGGTCTGCGATCTTTCCAGCAAGATGAAGGCCGGGCCGCTGACTTCATCCCCCAGATGTCTCTTTCACATCACAGAGGCTCACGCAGGGCTCCTCCTGCAAAAATCAAGGCAGTACCCGACTCTCAGAACTTCAGCGAGAGCCCCAGTCGGGCAGCGGGATGGTGATGACAGCAGCTCCCAGCCTGGGCCGGAGTCTGCGTTCACAGAAACACCTCCTGCAGCTCCTCAGTCCCTGGCGCGGCCACGTTAGCACTGATTGACAGGCTGGGGCTTGGGGAGGGAAGGAAGACAGACTTGAAAGCCCCAGTCCCGTGACTCCATTTATATGACATTCTGGAAAAGGCAGAACTCAGACAAACACAGCCGGAGTTCACGGGCCACAGGGCTGGAGCCACAGCAGGATCTTTGGGGTGACGCAGGGTTCTCTGTCTCGAATCTTTGGGGTGACGCAGGGTTCTCTGACTCGAATCTTTGGGGTGATGCAGGGTTCTCTGTTTTGACTCTTTGGGGTGACGCAGGGTTCTCTGTCTTGAATCTTTGGGGTGACACAGGGTTCTCTGTTTTGAATCTTTGGGGTGATGTAGAGTCCTCTGTCTCGAATCTTTGGGGTGACATAGGGTTCTCTGTTTTGAATCTTTGGGGTGACGCAGGGTTCTCGGTTTTGAATCTTTGGGGTGACGCAAGGTTCTCTGTCTCGAATCTTTGGGGTGACGCAGGGTTCTCTGTCTCGATTGCGGTGGGAGCCATGCAGCCGTGGGGTCTCAGAGGATGAGTTTCACTGTCATAAATTATACCTCAGTATACGAGACAAACGACTGAATCGTAGCAAAGTCCTGGACACAGAGTGTGGCGCTGGTGGCACTACACCGAGTGTCCTTCATGCCACCCAACCATGCATTGGAAACTGTGAGTTCTACGTGATGTATATTTCACCACAATAAGAGAAAGAAACAACCACTTTGAGAGCGAATTGACTGCCGCTGGGAACAGCTGCCCCGTTCCTTCCACTGCAGGCTCTTCAGGCAGAGAACTGGCCGCACTTGCCCCTACCGGCTGCCGCTTTCTAGTGAGGAGCCGTGGTGCCTGTGTCACCGCCATGTGGCGTGGAGCCGCATGACTCTGGTCCGGCTGGAGGCTGCTTTGCGCCTGTGGGACTGCCACTGACCCTGATGCAGTGCCCACGAGGGCCTGGAGTGGGGAGGTCCCCTCTTCATCCTCAGGACACGGCTCCCTGATGGTCAGTCACCAGCAGAGGAGGCCGCCAGACGGGCGAGGGGAGCTGGGGCCCAGCCTGCAGGTGCCCAGCCTGCAGGTGCAGACCTCAGCCAGCCACCTGGCATGGAGTTGGCCAAGGACAGGGGAACTGAGCCAGGTCGGAGCCTGGGCCGAGACCTCACCCTCGGCCTCAGCCTGCCGGCCAGCGGGCCTGGACCACAGCAGGGCCCTGGATGCGTCCCGCCCTTCCCAGCATACCAGGGGCCCCTGAGCGCGTCTGTTCATTGGTAGTTATTTTGGAAACACTTCATTCAGCCACACGATGGGGCAAGGCCTGAGGAGCGTTCTCTCTCCACAGCACATTTTGCTGCGGACTGTACAGAGGCTGCTAGGGACACCGAACCCGTCTCCTCCTCTGCCCTCACAGCCGCATGCCCACACGGTGTCCGCCGGCCACAGCGCCACCACCGCTTGTGTCAGAGACGGGTCCATCGCTGAAAACCAGCAGGTTTGGGGAAGCCATGTCCCCTCAAAGTTACCTTTTATGCCTCATTAAGCAGAAAATCAGAGCCGACTTGCCACATGCATGCTCCCTGAAAGCTGCCGACCGCCCCCCACGCCCTGCTCCGGGCTCGGGGCTCCTGCAGGGAGCCCCCCTTCCTGCTCTTGTCAAATCTGATGGCCTAGGAGGCCCAGCTGCTGGCTGAGCAGGGAGGGTCGGGTGCTGGGGTCGGCCAGGCCAGGTGGAGGCTTCTAGGGGCAAGAGATTGGACCCAGGAAGTGACTGAGTCTCAGAGGATGGAACCCCTACCCCAACCTAGTTCTTGATCCCTCTCTGCAGAGTCAACGCTTGCTGGCCAAGTTCAGCTGCTCCGACTTCTGACAGCACTGTGAAGACATCCAGGCTTTCTCCTCCTCCAGTCGGCACCAAACGCTCTCGCCCATTTTCTGGAACAGCCATGCGGCAGGGTGACCCCCACGAGGTGCAGGCGTTTTTCCTGGGCTGACACCCCTTTCCTCTGGCCCACGGCCATGAGACTCGCTTTGGTCCTGGGCCACATCTCTACACTGTGCGTCTTGGGGCGATGCTCACAGTGGACGCATCTGTGACCTTGAGGGTTGACAGCAAAGTTTTATTTTATTTTACTTTACTATTTTACTTTATTTTATTTTTTATTTTATTTTTTGAGAGGAAGTCTTGTTTTGTCACCCAGGCTGGAATGCAATGGCACAATTTCAGCTCATTGCAACCTCCACCTCCTTGCTTCAAGCAATTCTCCTGCCTCATCCTCCAGGGTAGCTGGGATTACAGGTGCACACCACCCCCAGCTCATTTTTTTTGTTGTTAATTTAATAGAGATGGGGTTTCACCATGTTGGCCAGGGTGGTCTCGAACTCCTGACCTCAAGTGATCTGCCTGCCTCAGCCTCCCAAAGTGCTGGGATTACAGGCGTGAGCCACCACACCCAGCCTGACAGTCAAGTTTCAAATCTGAGCTTTGGTGCTGTGGAAAGAGTAACCTTCCCCCTGAGCCTTGGTTTCCCCTTCTGAAACAATGGTCAGTGGAATCCCATAGGCCTATGGTCCATTTCAAAAGGCTCTGAAAATGGAAATGATAAAAAAAGAACTCATTTGATGGCAAAGCCTGCCCTGGAGGGACTAGAAGCTGGGTGTGGTCTTCACCTCGCACGAGTGGGAGTCTCCACTTCAGGAGGAAATGTCCCCAAACCCCAGCTCTGGCCCTTCCCCACCCTGGTCCTGCTGTGACTCAGTGTCACTCCGGTTTCCCTCCCTGAAGGGAGAAAGCCTGAAGGGAGCCATGGCCTAAGGACCCCCACACCGAGGACCAGCTGCAGCCCTCCCTCGCACTCCCTTCTCACCCGCCTCTGTCCGTGTCTGGGTTGCACGTACATCTGGCTGTGACATCTGTGAGGGGGGGCTGTGCCCTGGTGGCACCCGGCCTTCCTGCCAGGCAATGAGGACACGATGGCCTGTCCCCAGCTTCCCGTCCCTCTTTGTGCTCACCCTCTGATGGGTGCAGGAGCAGCATAGGGACCCGGGTGCACTCAGAGTTGGGGACAGCCCGGGAACCTCCAATGCTCTGACTCTCTCTTCTGCTTCCAGAAAGGGTTACAGGACCTGACCTCTGGGGCACCTGCATGAATACACACACACACACACCATACATATGCACACAATACACACACACCCTAAATGCATGCACACACACCACACAGGCACACACATGCACATACCGCTACATGCACACACACACATACACCACACACGCATATACCCCCACATGTATACACACACCCCACATATACACACACATATGCACACACCCCATGCATGCACACACACAACCCACATGCATAGACATACCACACCTATGCACACCTAACATGCATGTATACACAAATCGCACATGGACACACATACATACCACATATGTACACGTGCCCACACAGGCATACCACATGGACACATACATACAGCGTGAGTGTGCGTGCACACACACACACACACCTGGGGTGGACTTGGGAGGAGTCCTGGTCCCCGCCCACACAGAGCCCCTTCTGTGCCAGGTCAGAGGGTGGCTGCAGGAACCCGGCAGGTGCAGGCTGGGAACCACCACACGCGCTGCTCCAGATGTCTGCTGGGTTGAGGAGGATGGTTTTGTTTCGGTGCATGAAACGCAGAGATCATTTGACCCTGTAACTTTGGTGTCATGCACGGTCAGAAAGCAGGAAGAGCTGGGGACCGGGAGCAGCTCCCGATGCTGAGGGCAGGCAGAGGCTCTGATAACAGCGACAAAAATGTGTCCTGTCAGATGCCTTGTGGCCATCAGAGAGCATCGAGGGTCCTGTCTGCGTCTCGGGGCTCACAGATCCAGACCAGTGGAAGCCTCATTAGGACAGCAAGGGCCGCCCCCATGCACACGGAGATTGGCCTCACGTCAGGCCGAATCAGGGGGTCCCAGGAAAGCGACTGACTGTGGGCTCATTCCTTTTGACAAAACCCGGCTTGGAGGCAAAATGAGGCCGGCTAGGAAGAGGTGCAGACACTCTCTAAGGCGCACGTTAGCCACGATCATGGTCCCATCCCCTGGGGCCCCAGTGGGGGCAGGCACGCCTGGTGGCCCTGTGTGTCTCAGGCAACAGAGACCATTGGCACACCCATGTGCCTGTGCACTGTTTCTGACCACCATGGCCTCCAGAAACACAGAGCCACGGAGGCAGCTTGCCTGTAAGGGTGGCTCTCGGAGGATGTCCACAGATGCCTGAGCAGACACACCAGGGAAGGACAGAGTTGCGGAGGCCAGGGCAGTGGGCTCACAGACCCCTTCCATGCATGCCCCCGACAGGGGCTCCCCCTCTTCTGTTAACTTCAAGGATAATTCTGACCGTCTTCCCATCCAGCTACTACACAACAGCTTTTACACATGTATATGAGTGAATCCGCCTCAGATACGTCAGACTGGAAATCATACAGCGTAAATCACTTTGTACAGCCAGGAAAACACTCGAATCAAAGGTGACTTTGCTAACTGTTTGAACTCTGCATTGCCATAGCACAGCTTTTGTCCCGTTGGGGTTACATTGGCAGATGCATATTAACTTTCTAATTTTATGAAGCAGACTTTGGTGGGCGTCGTGGCACGCGGTATCCAGGGTTATGAGTTCAGAGGTAATTGTTGGAGAAATGATTTAATACACCACAAATCCCTCTATGTCCATCTCTTCAAATGGGATGCCAGAGCGATTACAGACTGAAAACGTATCACAAACAAATTCACATTAGAGAATTGCTGTAATCATTCTCTGCTGGATTAACCAGGGTTTAGGAGCCTCTGCTTGCTGGTTCCGACGGGAGGTCTTTCGGGAGAGATGGTGAAGCCACAGTGGCTTTGGGGTTGGAGCCATGGTTTGTGCGTTTCACCCATCCTTTTAGGAGAACGGTGTTTGTCCTTTACAAACGGGTGCCTCTTCTAATGTTTCCATCCTGCAAGACAGAAATAGACACACACGTTTATTAAAGCAAGCAGTGCTAAAGCAGGTGGCTGGTCATGGGCTTAATCATAAGTTAAAACAAGGTTCCCTGATGAGTCTAGTGACAGCTGCACACATGGGAAAGAAAAATCCCATTGTTGGGATGAAATTAACAACTAAAGGAAGCCGCTGAAAGCCAGCGTGCCTGGTCGACCAGGTCTGTCCATGAACTTGTGTGGGCTGGATGGGACCAGCGGCACTGTACCAACCCTGGGGTGGAGCTGGAGCTGGGCAGCTCTGCCCTGAGAGAGGAGGAGGAATGCAGTTTTAGGTGAGTGAATTTCTTAACTAGAGAAAGCAAAGCTCTTTGTAACACATACTGGGTACCAGCGGAACCAAAAGTGCTGGGGCCACAGCGCCTCACCCAGGAGGTGGGAAAGTCCTGGGTTTCGGGCGGGGACACTGCACATTAAGGGCTGCCTTGTCTTGGGTACGCTGGCCATAGGACATCCATACGTGTGGAAATGCAGAAGCATCTGTCTCTTTATGAAATGAAGAAAGGAGAGCCCGTGTGAACCCCATGTTTGCTTTCTAACCTGCTGGGCCCTCTATTTTTACCTGGCAATCTGGAAGGTCCCTGGGGATCGAGGGAGTAGGCATGGCCATCAGTGCATGGAGACGGGAGTGGGACCTAGGTCAGGCAACCTGCCTCTCCTGACCCCAGCAAAGGACTCTTACGGAGCCACTGGCTTCACAGAGGGCTTTCCAAAAAGGCCACGCCATCCACACCATGGGTCTTGGCCAGGCACGCTGGCTTACGCCTGTAATCCCAGCACTTTGGGAGGCTGAGGCAGGTGAATCACTTGAGGCCAGGAGTTCGAGACCAGCCTGGGCAACGTGTTAAAATGCTGTCTCTACTAAAAAAACACACATTAACTGAACGTGGTGGCACAAGTCTGTAATTCCAGTTACTCGGGAGGCTGAGGCAGAAGAATAGCTTGAACTCAGGAGGTGGAGGTTGCAGTGAGCAGAGATCACGTCACTGCACTCCAGCCCGGGTGACAGAGTGAAACTCCATCTTTAAAAAAAAAAAGAGAGAGACAGAGAACTGGTCTTCATCTGCAAGTCCCTCAAGCAGCAGCCAGCAGGGCCCGCACCTTTCCTGTGTGGCTAACGGAGGAAGAAGGCAGCATGGCTCCCAGACAAACTCGTGGGTGGGCTGGAGGACCCAAGGCTGTCAGTCACCACACGAGGCTGTCACCACACTGGGCTGCCTCTCGGGGTTTCGCCTTGTAATCTGCGGCTTCCTGACAGTTTCCTAGGCTTGCGTGTGGTTGGCGCGTGTGAGGCTGGAGGGGCCTGTGGGCTCCGCGATTCAGTGGGTGCAGCCTCTGCCTTTCCTGCTGCCGGCTTGGACCCCAGCCCCAGCCCCAGCCCCAGCTCTGGAGAAAGCCTCAGTGAACCAGGACTGAAAGAGAAGCAAACGTTTCCTATCTGCACAGCTCTAGAATGCGCTCCCTGAGTCTGTGGCATTTCCTGGTTATTATTAAACATAGAGAAAAAAGCAAGGAGAGCTTTGTACGCTTGGCGTTTTCACAGCAGAGAGCTGCAAAACCTGAGGCCGGCAAGCCACGCATGGCCACTGACCTTTGAAGTGTGGCCAGTCTGAACCGAGCTGGGCTTTCAGTGTAAAACACATGCCAGAACTTGAAGACTTTGTGCCAAAAAAGTAAAATATCTAACAACTGTAAATACTGATGACATGCTGAAATGGCGTTTTGGATGTGTTGAGGTAAGCATTAACGTTATCAAGAGTAATTTCACCCCCTTCTATTTCCTCTTTTAATATGGCCACTTGAAAATGTGAAACTCAGCTCACGACCACATTGTCTCTGTACAGCAACACTGGTCACAGGGGTGCTGTGAACACCTCGTTCTGGGGACATGGCCTCCCACCGCCCACAGCCTGTACATCGCTACCTAGACGGAATCCATGGGTGAGCATCTTAGCCAGACATGGTGGCTCAGCCTAGAATCCTAGCACTTTGGGAGGCCAAGGCAGGAAGATTACTTGAGATCAGGAGTTCAAGACCAGCCTGGTCAACATGGTGAAGTCCCATTCCTACTAAAAAATACAAAAATTAGCCAGGTGTGGCGGCGCCCATCTGTAGTCTCACCTACTAGGGAGGCTGAGACAGGAGAATCACTTGAACCTGGGAGGCAGAGCCTACAGTGATTCAAGCTGAGATCGTGCCACTGTACTCCAGCCTCCGTGAAGGAGCGAGCTCCATCTTAAAAAAAAAAAAAAGAAGAAAGAAAGAAAAAGAAAGAAAGAAACAGAAAGAAAGAAAGAAAAAGAAAGAAAGAAAGAAAAAATAACAGCATAAAAAAACCGATGAGCGTCTTGAAAAAGTCAGCTGGAACCCAAATTGCAAGCAAAGCTCTTTCGTGTCTGATCCCTCCTGAGCACTGGAGGAAGCCTAGCTCCTGGTGGGCACATGGTGGTGATCGAGGGGTTCTTTCCAGGTGGCCCCAGACTTCCTCGACACAATTGCAAGGGCACAGCCACCGGAGAAAAGATAAGCAGCCCCCTGAGTTTCTTGGGAGCCACGGGCTTGCTTGGGCACCTGCGTGGGTTCTATTTTGCTGCTTGCCAGACGTGGGCACAAGGCCACGGAGGGCTGTGTTGGAACGGGAAGACCCCTGAGCAAACCTGAGAAAGGCCAAACGACACTGTGATAGCCCAGGTGGCGTCAGGAGTGGCCACTGCTGAGAGGGCGGCCTAGTTCCTCTCTGAAACACCACACTCCCGCTCAGGCAAGAGAGAGGCAGGTGGACATTGTGCAGAACCGTAGAAAAACAGCTTTGTCATGTAAAAAATAGTTTAAGTGTAATTTGAATGTTTTATTTAAATTAAGTTACCGGAATAAATTTTGATTACCGAAGTGTTTCTTTCAAAACTTATTCTCCACCCAAAGAAAGAAAGAGAGTTTTTTTCCCCTCCACCCTTTTCCCTATGATTTCACACATTTGCTATAACAAGTGGCTGCGTTTGGATCAGCTTCAGCATCTCAGAGACTCTTCAAACTCTGGTTTAGAGTGGACACAGTTATCTGAAAATTGAAATTATGATGAATTCAGTTACAAATGAAGACTATTTCATTTGATATTAAAATTTAACCATATTATTTTATAAAATAAATGGAAATAAAATGCTTTACTCTGAATATAAATGATGAACTAACGTCTCTGATTTTAATCAGAATAAACACCCCTGTTTCAAATTCTGATAAGTGAGTAATTTATTTAAGATCACGTTGAAATGACCCTACAAATGAAGGACATTTGAGTTTCCAGCTTTCCTACCTTAACTATATAAAAGGGATCTGAAAAACAGCTTTCCGAACTGGCAAAACTGACAAACAAATCTGTTAGGGGAAAAAAAGGCCAGGAAGAAATAAAGATGGAAATTAGCAGAAGCCGGTGTTAGGCCTGTGTCTTCATGAATAAGACTTAATCACACACTTCATTTTGCACGTCCCGCAGGCCCTCTGGAATGCATTAAAGTTAAACGTTGTGGACCGGCGCTTGCAGGTGGCGGCCTCTTCCGTTGGCGTTACGGACAGCCGAGGAAATTGGGTTAATAAAGCCCGACGCTGCAGCGGGGCCGCGGGGCGCTGACCGGCGCGGACAGCTGGGTTCCCGGGGCGCCCTACCCAGCTGTGCGCGGCAGCTCGCTGGACCCCGATGGTGGCAGAGCTCCGAGCTGCGCACCGCATCTGGGTTCACACCCGGCGGGGCCCCGGCAGGGTTGGGGCCCGCAGCAGCTTACTCACCCGTGGCCCGGCCTCCTCCCTCGGAAGCGTGAGGGGACCGGTGGGGAGGAGGCTTTGCCGGACACAGGGCTAGGCGGGGCCTTCCCTGCCACCCAGGGTTAGGTAGGGCGCGGGCTGTGAGGACCCTTCCTCCACGCAGCCCCCCTCAGCAGAGGCCCCGCAAAGCGGCCTTCATCCAACTCCACCGCGCGGACGTCCCGGGCAGGGGATGGCGGCGGCGGGGGAGGCCAGGGGGCGTCGAGGGGACAAATCCCGCAGACTTCGAGGCAGCCGGCGACGACGACGGCTTCCCCCCCCTCTAGGCAGGTAAGAAAATAAATAGAACAAGCTCCTACTTGGAAAAGGCGGAGCGCTCTTCGCCCGGGGTCCTCCGCGCCCGCGGTCCAGGCCCTGTGCAAACGGCCATGGTGGGGTCGGCTCGTGCGGAGTCTCGGAGCCACCGAGGCGGGAGGTGCCGGCCGCGCGCGTGCTCGGGAACACGCCGGGCAGAGCGCCGCCCCGCAGTTTAGCCCGAAGGGCCGACCCGAGCCTCAGCGCGCGGACAGCGAGGATCCCGACCGGCCAAGTCCGGCTTTGCTCCGTCCCCACCCTCCGTGCGCCTCCGACCGCCTGTCCGGAATCTGACCAAAGCCCGTCCCCGCCGCGGCCCTGGGACCCCGCGGTGGTCTTCTATTGGGGGCAAGCAGCAGTGCCGAAAGGGTGCTCCACCCACCCCCGTTCCTAGACTCGACGGGTCCCGACAATGCCCGGTGGGCGCCGCCGCCGAGTCCAGCGTCCGGCTCAATTCCGCGCCCCGACCGCCTTGGCGCTTCCCGCGGCGCCCAGCAGCTCACAGCGCACTGGCTGGAAGCGAGGTCCGGCCGCCGCCTCCCCGCCTGCAGGGTCCTTCCAGGCCTCGCCTCTCCGGGCGGGTGACAGTCGCAGGGGCGGTCGGAGGGACGCGCGCGGGAGGAGCGCGGCACCCGGGTCAAGGCTTCTCGGTACAGTGTTTGCAAAGCGCCGAGGGCGTTCCGGAGAAAGCAGCGCACTTGTCAGGGCATGGCCCCAGCGCCGCGCCCGCGGAGAAGGGGCACACAGCGGCCTGGCCGAAGGGCGTGAGGGGCGCGGTGGTGGCCACGGGCGCCGCCAGGCCCTGGCCCTGGTTGAGGAAGGCCACCAGGCGCCGCATCTCGTCCAGGGCCTGCGCCTGCATGAGGATGTAGTTCTTGGCAAGCAGCAGCGTGGCGATCTTGGAGAGCTTGCGCACCGACGGGCTGTGCGCGTAGGGGATGACGGCCCGCAGCCCGTCCAGGGCGTCGTTCAGGTCGTGCATGCGCCGCCGCTCGCGCGCGTTGATGCTGAGCCGCAGAGACCGCTGCTCCCGCGGCCGCCGCCGCGCGTCCCCCGCGCCCCCCGGCCCGCGCCGCCTCCGCCGCCGCTGCTCGAAGGCGTCGTCCTCGTCGCTGCTCTGTTCGCCGCTGCTCTCCGCCGCCGGAGCTGGGGCGCGCGGCGCAGGGACCGCGGGGAGGTCGCCGCCCGGGACCGGAGCGCCGTAGCCGCGGGCCGCATCGGGTCCCCGGGCAGCCCCGTAGGCGAGGCCCGCCGCTGCCGCCGAGTAGCCGTGGCTCAGCGCCAGGTACGCGTCCCCCGACAGCGACTTGAGCTCGGCCATGGCCCCGCGGCCTGGGCTCGAGGGCACGCCGGGTGGGCGGGCGCTCCTGCGGCTCCCAGCTCTGCGCGTCCTGCCTGCTGCCCGCGGGTCCCCGAGCCTTTGCTGCCCGCCGCCTTCTCCGCCTCCGCTTTCTCTCCCTCCCCCACCCCTCCCAGCCGCGGCGCGCAGGGGGCGGGCTCTAGCTCCCACTCTCCCCAGCTTTGGTTTTAAGCCGCGGCGGCGCCCGGTGGGACTTCGCCGCTGTCCAATCGGGGGGAACCGGGTGACCGCTTCTTCCCGGGCCCGGCTCCACCTGCGCCTCGGTCAGGCGGACCGGCCAGGGGTGGGGGCTCTGGACCGAGGTGCGTGGGGGGCGGCAGGGCCCCTGAGCGCTTTTATTTGCTTCTCGGCGCCCGGGCCGCCGCCTTCTGCCGCCCTTGGGGATTGCCGTCACCAGACGCACGCGTCCCCTTGGCACCGGCCTCCGTCCGCCTTCGAGTCCGACCCTAGCGCAGGAGTCCGCGCGGCACGCAGGGGCCTGAGCGGGGGGCGCGCAGCATCAGCGCCGACGCCCTGAGCCTCTGAGGGGCCGCCTGGGGTCGGGGTCGGGCTCCTGGGCGCTCTGGTTCAGCCGCGGCGCAGCGCGTACCCAGAGCCCGACAATCCCCGCTCCGGGCGCTCTGTGGCCAGGCTGGAGGGGGAGGAGTAACAGGGACTTTCTAGAACCTGTTGAAAAACGCCACGAGCGTTGCAGGCCGGGGAGGGCAGGAAGGCCGAGGGCAGCGCGGCCTGGGGCTGCCTGGGGTGGGGTTGGGGGCTTTGTGAGCCGCCGGGTGGCCTCCTCTCTGCCAGCCGCTTCCCGGGCGTCTATCCGCGAACGCGTGGGGCCTGGGGGGCTTTTCCGGAGCCTCCGCAGGCGCTGCCTCCTCTGGGCTCCAGCCACACTGGCTGGGAATATGGCCAGCCCCGGACCCGCCTTTTCAGTCCTCTTCCAAGCCCGGATGAGGGCCGGGACCCCAGCCCTTCTCCCAGGTGGGAACCTGCCTGGAGGCCCGGCCGAGTGGTGAGGGTCGAGTGTGCGGAGGGATGGAGGCTTCTCCGCTCCTCGCTTGGTGGGAAACTGGGCTACCGTGGCCTCTCGCAGGATGTGGAGCGGCCCCATTGGGTCCTGCTGTGTGACCTGGGCAGGGCCGCATACCCTCTCTGTTCCGCAGGCTCCGCCCTAAGAGGAGCCTCAGAGACAGTCCTGTGAGTGCCGGTCCCAGGGAGGGGAGTGGGCGCTGCACGCATGGGAGGCGGATGTGCTGCCTGGAAGGTTCTGGGGACGCAGCAGCGACCGGGCTGTCCCGTGGTTCCCTGCCAGGTGCCGGGTGCCGGCGTGAGGACAGAGATCAAGGATAAGGCACCGGGAAACTCAGGCCTCGTCCAGGCGCGGAGGGGAGCGGGACTGAGGCAGCCTCTGCCGTGCTGCGTTCTGGAGCACCGGCCTCACCCCCAGCACACGCCGCCGGAGCGCAGGGTCCCTGGACGGAAGCGTCTGTCTCAGGCCCTGTCCTGGGGCCCCCCCACTGCCTTCGGGAACTGAGGAGACCTGGTGTGGGGGAGGCCGCTGTGTCTGCGTCTGAAGGGTGAGCGGGTGTCAGTCTGGCTGCGGTCCGGCAGGGAGGATTCAGGTGGCCGGAGGGCTTGGCACAGGGGAGGGCAGAGAGGGTGGGTGGGGCCGGGAGATGGAGAAGATCAGCCCTGTGGGGCCGTTTAGCCACGCGGGGAGTTTGGTCTTCTTGGGAAGCAGGCGCCTCGGGCACTTGGAGAGCCACTCTGCGCTGGAGCCGGTTCCGTCTGGGGCTGGGGCCTCCTCTGGGTCTCTCAGCCCTGGCAGAACGGCTGGGCCTGAACTGCAGGCTGGTGGGAGCCCGAGGGAGGCGGCTCCTCAGCTTCCCAGAGTTCCCGGACTCAAAACTGGGGGAGCAGGAGGGTGGGCTTGACCAGGAGGGTCAGCTGTGGACATGGAGATGTTGGGCCCCCAGGGGAGGTGCCCCAGTGCTCGGGAGAGGCCTCTGAGGGACGCGCGGTCACTGACACCACAGTGTGGGCGAGAGTGGCTTTCAAAGCCTCGGCTGGAGCAGGGTCCTCGTTAAAGCCAGAGACGCGGACGCCGGGGCCAGGGTTGGGGCTGGCAGGGCTCGGGGCCAGTTCCAGGGCCGGTTAATCAGGAACCTCCAATAGGATGGACCTTGGCTCGGAGGGCTGGAAGCGGGGATGGGCAGGGGGCAGGGGCGAGGCACAGGAAACAGCAGCCAGGGGAGGCCCCTGCTCGGCGCCTGCAGGACCAGCCGCGGGTCCCGGGCTCCAACCCCGCAGCTGCCGAGGCGGAGTTTTCGGTCCGACGCTGCCACCTGCTGGCTGGCTGGGAGATCGCACCCAGAGGCTCGCTCAGAGCCCGTGTTGCTCAGAGGGGCGAAAATGCGCGTTCCCAGGCCCTCCGGGAGTCTGCTCAGGTGGACGCTGGGGGCTGTTTCTCAGGCGCCCACATGGTGGAGGAGTTGGAGGAACCTGCCATCTCCGCCATCGAGTGCCCCTCCGAGCTGGGGCTGGATGCTGCCCGTGTGCACAGGAGCAGGTGAGCCTGGGGAGTTGAAGGCTGGGCGGTGGTGGGGGGTCCCAGCGGATGAGGCAGGCCCCGCACCTTGGCACCTTGGCCAGCTTCTCGAACCTCCTGGGGGCAGAGGCTGTGGACCGTGCCAAGCGGCTCTACGCGGCAGAGGCCTTTGCCAGGCCAGTTGCTCGACCTTTCTGGCTTCTGTTTCCACATCTGTAAAGTGGGTCTGTCTTCATAACACATGTGGTCTAGTGGCCCGTGGAGTGGGTCTGTCACTGCGGACTCACTTGTCCCTGGCTGTTCTGAACCGCTGGTTCCCCCGCCCCTGCAGCCGTCCCTGGCTCCCACCACGCCCTGGCCCCGGGGGTGCGCAATGACCGGTAGGTGCTGAGTCAAGTGAGCAAGCACCCTGTGGGTGTCACTGCTGTCCGTGTTGCTGGGATTGGGTTGTCACCACTTGGGGAAGGGAGGTCTCCTGGGGCACAGTGGGGGCAGCCACGCTGGGTGGGGGTGCGGGAGAGAGCCCCCTGGGCGGCTGTGGGGCAGCCACGCTTCTCCCATGCAGGGGTGTCTCCCACCACCAGCACCAGGACAGGCCATTCCAGGATGACGAGAGGAAGATGTTTCCTTTTGTTTTCTTCTCTTTTTTTTTTTTTTTTCTTTTGAGACAGGATCTTGCCCTGTTGCCCAGGCTGGAGTGCAGTGGCTTGATCTTGGCTCACTGCAGCCTCCACCCACTGGGCTCAAGGGATCCTCCCACCTCAGTCCTCTGAGTAGCTAATACGACATGTGTCCGCCAGTATGCCTGGCTAATTTTTGTATTTTTAGTAGAGATGGGATTTCTCCATGTTGGCCAGTCTGGTCCTGAACTCCTGACCTCAGGTGATCCACCTGCCTCTGACTCCCAAAGTGCTGAGAAGACAGGTGTGAGCCACAGCGCCTGTCCGAGAACAGCTTTATTTAGATATAATTCACATACTGCACACTTCACCTGTTTAAAGCATGCAGTTCAAAAATTTTTAGTATATTCACAGCATTAGACCACCTCCACCCAATCAATTTTAGGACATTTTCATCCCCAGAAAAGACACCTTGCCTCCCTTAGCCCTCATTCCCTCAGGCTTTTGAGTAGCTGGGATTACAGACACCTACCACCATGCCCAGCTAATTTGTGTATTTTTAGTAGAGATGGGGTTTCGCCATGTGGGCCAGGCTGGTCACGAACTCCTGACCTCAAGAGAGCCTCCTGTGTTGGCTTCCCACATTGCCGGGATTGCAGGCGTGAGCCACCACCCGAGCCTGGCCTAGCAGATTTTGTTGTAGGAAGGCAGTGCTACGGTTTGTTACTGTTTTTGTTTCAACTTTTATTTTAGGTTCCAGGGTACACGTGCAGGCTTGTTACATAGGTAAACTTGTGTCACCCGGGTTGTTGTACAGATCATTTCATCACTCAGGTACTAAGCCTACCTTCCTGACCCTCTCCCTCCTCCCACTCTCCACTCTCCAGTGGGCCCCGGGGGTGTTGCTCCCCTCTCTGTGTCCGTGTGTTCCCATCATATAGCTCCCACTTATAAGTGAGAACATGCAGCGGTTGGTTTTCCGCTCCTGTGTTAGTTTGCTAAGAATAATGGCTTCCAGTCCCATCCATGTTCCTGCAAAGGACACAATCTCATTCTTTTTTTATGGCTGCATAGTATTCCACGGTCACATGTGTGCTTTTCTTTATCCAGCCTATCAGTGATGGGCATTTACATAGATTCCACGTCTCTGCTATTGTGAAGAGTGCTGTGACGAACATACATGTGTATGTATCTTTACGGTAGAATGATTTATATTCCTTTGGATACATACTCAGTAATGGGATTGCTGGGTTGAATGGTCATTCTGCTCCTAGCCCTTTGAGATATTGCCACACGACTTTCCACCATGGTTGAGCTCACTGGCAGTGTATAAGTGTTACTTTTTCTCTGCAGCCTTGCCAGCATCTGTTATTTATTAATTTTTTTTTTACTTTTAAATAACAGCCATTCTGACAGTGCTAAATTTTGTAATTAAATAGATAAATATGCAGTATATTAATGCCTCTTGGGCTTTCCTTTCTTGCTATCTTCTTTTTTTTTTTTTTAATGGAGTCTCACTCTCGCCCAGGCTGGAGTGCAATGGCATGATCTTGGCTCACTGCAACCTCCGCCTCCCGGGTTCAAACAATTTTCATGCCTCAGTCTTCCAAGTGGCTGAGATTACAGGTGCCCACCACACCTGGCTAATTTTTGTATTTTCAATAGAGATGGGGTTTCACCATGTTGGCCAGGCTGGTCTCAAACTCCTGACCTCGTGATCTGCCCACCTCGGCCTCCCAAAGTGCTGGGATTACAGGTGTGAGCCGCCATCCTGGCCTTTCTTGCTGTTTTCTAGTTTTTCTGATTGTGGTTATGAGCGTGGTTCTCATGACGGTCATTTTATTAGATGTAGTTGAAGTTTCCTTTCTGTTCTAACATGTGGTTAATCCTTGAAAATGTTCTCTCTCTCTCTCTGTGTGTGTGTGTGTGTGTGTGTCTTAGACAACAACCACCCCAACCCAATGAAGGGGCAGTGTTCAAATCCTTTAGGCTCTTATTTTTCTGGGTATTGGTCTACCAGATGCTGTGAGAGGTGTGATAAGGTTCCTTACATGTAACTGAACTGTAACAGAAGCTGAGGGACTGCAGGAAGAAGGATCAGCCCCTGCAGATCTATTCTGCCGAGAATATCAAGATACATCTGACAATTTTATTCTGTAAAGACATTAATATGATTGCTTCCTTTCTTTGTTAAGACCTGCTTTAGGCCCAGCATGTGGTCAATTAAAAATATGAGTACACTTAATTTTTTTTCAGAGCAGTTTTAGGTTTACAGAAAAATGGATCAGAAAGTACAGAGAGTTTCCGCAGGGGCTCCTGACTGCTTCCCACTTTCCCCTGTTACGAACGTCTTGTGTTAGCTTGTTACATTTGCTACCATCTGTGAACTGGCGCTGATACATTATTACACACTAAAGTCATCGTTCTCAGTGGGGTTCCCTCTGCTTGAACATTCTTCGGGTTCTTAGAGAAGTGTCATGACGGGTCCACCACACAGAAGAGTTTCACTGCCCTGAGATTCATGAGCTGCACCTGTATGTCCCTCCCTCCCTCCTCCCAAACTCCTGTGACTATGTCATACGGATTTTTGTAAACAATGTGTCTTGGGTAAAAACAATGTGCCTTACTTTATTTATTTATTTATTACAGAACAGTACTACAAATATATAGAAGACCAAATATTATAAAAGTATACATATAAAAATATATTATACTGTATATATTTATTTGTTAAATAAAGCCGAGGTGGGTAGAACATTTGAGGTCAGGAGTTCGACACCGGCCTGACCAACATGGTGAAACCCTGCCTTTACTAAAAATACAAAAAGTAGCCAGGTGTGGTGGTCAGCACCTGTAGTCCCAGCTATTCGGGTGGCTGAGGCAAGAGAATCACTTGAACCCAGGAGGCGGAGGTTGCAGTGAGCTGAGATCACACCACTGCACTCCAGCCTGGGCAACAGAGTGAAACTCCATCTCAAAAAACAAAAAACAAAAGCCAAATATTTGACAACAATGACATATGTTTTATTTATTTATTATTTTTTTTTGAGATAAAGTCTCACTCTGTTGCCCAGACGAGTGAGTAGCTGGGATTACAGGTGTGCGTCACCACACCTGGCTAATTTTTGTATTTTGACCAGCCTCAGTTTGTGGGGATTTTATTATGTTCCAGACTGTGACCCAGGCTATGAAAGCTTTAGACACTCACATCTCTGCTGGTGGCGAGCTCTCAGTCCATCCCATTTTGGCTTGATTCCAACAACTGCCCAGTTCTTAGAAAGCCTTTCTGTGTAGTTAGTTAACTGGAATTATTTTACTTACTTTGCTTTGCTGTTGTGGAATATATCTCGGTTGTACTCTTTGTGTGGGGATGCCTGACAGGTTCACTCAATGCTTTCTTAAATTGGACACTTGTTTTTTTTTTTTGAGACAGAGTCTTGCTCTGTCACCCAGGCTGGAGTGCAGTGGCATGATCTTGGCCCCCTGCAACCTCCACCTCCTAGGTGCAAGTGATTCTCCTGTCTCAGCCTTGTGAGTAGCTGGGATTACAGGTGTGTGCACCACCACACCCAGCTAATTTTTGTATTTTTAGTAGAGATCGGGGTTTTACCATGTTGGCCAGGCTGGTCTCAAACTCCTGTCCTCAGGTGATCTGCCTGCCTTGGCCTCCCAAAGTGCTGGGATTACAGGCATGAGCCACTGTACCTGGCCTCTTAAATTGGACACTTTATTAATCTTGCAGCTGTTACCTTTTGTCAGAACTCAGAGTTATGAACACCCTTCACCATAACAACGCTCTCTGACTGACCTTCTCCCCACCCTGAATGCAAAAGACTCTCATAGTTAGGCGTGAATATCATCATCCCTGTTCAGCCTGAAGAATTTACAGAAGATGAATCTTTGTCCCTCTGCAGGGACAAATCCTTAGGATTAAGGGAGGGGAGAGATACGTCAGAGGCGTTCGAACCAGAGCGACTCCATTTTGAGTGAGGTTTGGGAAAATGAGGCCGGGACTGGCATTCCCCAAAACTCAGGCATTCCTAACCTCTGGATGTTTATGGTTAAAGGAACAGATTGATAATGTTTACTAAACAGACCCAGACTTGGGAGTGTCCAGATATTCTGATATCTGGAGAACAAAGGCATTCCTAATTTTGCTTTAAAGATAATAATATCAATTCTTGCAAAATATATTAATTAAGAAAATTAATCCTTTATCACAAACTCTCGTGGCGGATCACATCTCCCCATGTACACCAGCATTGCACCAGGGTGGCCGCTTCCTCCAGCCTTCAGGAACGCCCCGCTCCGTCTATGGAGCAGCTGCCCTTTACTCTCTTAATGGACTTGCCCTTGATTTGCACCGCGGACTCGCCCTGAATTCTTTCTTGTGTGAGATTTGAGAATCCTCTTTTGGGGTCTGGGTCGGGACCCCTTTCCTGTAACATCTGTAGGCAATACATAGTAGAGCCTTGGCTTTTTATCTACTCTGACAGTCTCTATTTTTAAATTGATGGCTTTAGACCACTGATAGTTAAAGTAATAATTGCTATCAATGGCTTAATATCTATCCTGCTTGTTACTGTCTTCCATTCATTGTCCTTTCTTTCTTTCTTTCTGTCTTTTTTTAAAACAGTTTCTTTTCAGCTTTATTGAAGTTTAAAAATTTTATATGCTTCCATGTTGATTTTTTTTTTTTTTTTTTGAGATGGAGTCTCACTCTGTCAGCCAGGCTGGAGTGCAATGATGCAATCTCAGCTCACTGCAGCCTCCACCTCCTGGCTTCAAGCGATTCTTCTGCCTCAGCCTCCCGAGTAGCTGGGACTACAGGCATGTGCCACCACGCCTGGCTAATTTTTGTATTTTTAGTAGAGATGGGGTTTCACCCTATTGGCCAGGCTCCTCTCGAACCCCTGACCTCCTGATCTGCCTGCCTTGGCCTCCCAAAGTGCTGGGATTACAGGCATGAGCCACCACGCCCAGCCCACAGCATGATGTTTTAATACACATATGCATTATTAAATGATTGCCACAATCAAACTCAATACTCTATCACTTCCCATAGCTAACTGCCCTTGTTCCTTGTGTGTGTGTCTTCACTGTTGTTTCTGCCTTCTCTGATTTTAATTGAGCATTTTATATGATTTCTTAAGCGGTTGCCCTTTAGTTTGCAACGTACCTTGACAACGAATCCAAGCCTTCTTTCAAATAACAGTTCACAGGCAGTTCAAGAGCCTTATAACAGAGTTTCCAACTCTTCCCTCTTCTCTCTCATAGCAGCGCTGCTCATTTAACGTATCCACAAACTTCAGTCCTCAAATACATTGTTACTATTATTTTGAGAAAACGGTTAACCATGAAGTGAATTAAGAATAAGAAAAGTAGATTTTATTCCACCTTTAATTTATTCCTTCTCTAATCTTTTCCTTATGTAGATTTGAATTTCTGACCTATATTATTTTCCTTCTTTCTGAATATATATATATATATATATATATATATATATATATATTTTTTTTTTTTTTTTTTGAGACAGAGTTTTAAGCTTTTGTCATCCAGGCTGGAGTGCAATGGTGCAATCTCGGCTCACTGCAACCTCTGCCTCCTGGGTTCAAGCAGTTCTCCGGCCTCAGGTTCCCGAGTAGCTGGGATTACAAGCATGTGCCACCATGCCTGGCTAATTATTATATTTTTAGTAGCGACGGGGTTTTACCACGTTGGCCAGACTGGTCTTGAACTCCTAACCTCAGGTGATCTGCCCGCCTCGGCCTCCGAGAGTGCTGGGATTACAGGTGTGAGCCACCATGCCGGGCCCTTTTTTTTTTTTTAAGATAGGGTCCTGCTCTGCACAGTTTGGAGTGCAGCGGTGCGATCACGGCTCTGCCTTGGCCTCCCAAGCTCCAGTGATCCTCCCACTTCAGCCTCCTGAGTAGCTGCACTACAGGCATGTGCTACTGTGCCTGGCTAATTTTTGTATTTTTTTTTTTTTTTTGTAGAGACAGAGTTTTGTATGTTGCCCGGGCTGGTCTCAACTCAGACTCCTTGGCTCAAGCAACCTGCCCACCTCAGCCTCCCACCATGCTGGGATTACAGCATGAGCCACCATGCCTGGCCTGATAATTTATAATTTCTTCCAAGGTAGAACTACTGCTGATTCTCAATTTTTGAGAGTCACCCCCGCCCAGGCCTGCAGCTCCTCTCACGTGGCGCTGGGCTGCTCCACCCCTGCATCTGGGCTGCTGGGACCCTCTGACTAGCTCTGCCCAGCCCCTGGGTGCTGTCTGGGGACAGGCTGGGGCCCAGGGCCCTCTCGGAGGATGGGATCCGTGTCTCTGGAGCGCCGCAGGCTGGTCGCGGTGGCCGACTTGGGCACTTCCTCTTCTGGCCGCTGGGAGGCAGCAAGGCCCCAGGTTTGCATCTCAGTGGCCAAGTCCAGGTGAGGCTTTTAGGGGAGCATGGGTGCAGTGGCCAAGTGTGCCTTTGGTCACTCTGGGGGCCACACTGTGGGTCCTGGGGCCCCTGGGGCGGCCAGGAGACAGCCAGGATGGTGCCAGTGCTGGGATGTGCAGGGTGGGCCAGAAGGAGGACGTGGTGCCTGGCAGTGATGGGGTGGGGGTGTCCCGTCTCCCAGGCCAGCAGCCTGCCTCAGGAGAGCCCTCAGGGGGCTGCAGAGGGGCCTCCCTCGGTGACGGAGGAGGGGGAGGGATGGGACCGGGTTCATGTGGTGCCTGCTGGTTCAGGGCCTAGGCTCCACGGTAGCAGGGCTGGGGGGTTCTGTGCCCACAAGGCCACGTCTGGCACAGGGATCAGCCCCCAGGACAGAGGTCAAGGCCTGGTTTTTGTGACCTACACTGGACCCCAGCTCTCTTCTCGCCCCAAAGTGAGGAGACCGAGGCGCAGACATGGCGCCTGCCTCCTGCTGTGTGTTCAGGTGAGCGAGGTCAGGCCGGGTGCTCACTCGTGCATCCCCTGCTGGGACCGGCACCCACGGACCCGGCCCCATCCGACCGCCTGTGTCCTCACGCTCTGCCGGCCGACCCCTTCCCCTCCGGCCAGTGGAGGTGGGGCGGCTCTGAGGGCCTCTGAGCCTGGGTTACCCCTCTGAGGTCCTCAGGCCTGGCCGCAGCACTCAGAACTTCTGATGGAGCCCTGCCACCATAGTGTGTGGTCTGTGGCGCAGGCGCCTGACGCCGTGCTGGGGTGTGACGTCCACAGGCAGCACAGGGGACACCTCAGAGACAGCAGGCAGGAGGCCGTCCTTCAGGGCCACCACCGTGGCCACAGACGCACAGTCCTAGAGGGTCAGCAGGTCCTTGTGAGCTGCCAGGGAGGTCGTCTGGGCCGAGTGGGGAGTGCACAGGTGGTGGCGATGTGCGAGCGTCTGAGCCCTGGGGCATGGGCTCCACCAGGGCCCTTGCCGCCCGCGGGACTCAGGGCCGGGACTGGGCGCTGCCATGTGGTGGGCCTGCCGTCCGCCGCCGTCCCCCGCTCTGACCTGTGGAGTCGGCAGGTGTGCCCGGGCTGTGCGCGGCAAGGGTTCCTCCTGGATGAGGTGGAGTCTGACTTGGGGTGTACCGGCTTCACTGTCCCAGCAATGCTGTGTCTTCCCATCTGTGAACAAGGCATCTTGCCGTTTATTTAGGTCTTGAATTTTTCTCGTCAGTGGCTTGTGATTTCAGAACGTAGTTGTTCTGCAAAGTTTGTGAGATTTTCCTGTGTGCCACCTGTTCTCGCTGCCTCTTCTCTCCTATCGTGTGGGACTAAGGGACCTTCACGTGGCTCCCTGCTGACCGTCACTTACCGTCACTACTCGCGTCTTAGATACTCCCCTTTGCTTTACTTCGTTTTCTTTTTTTCTTTTTTTTTTTTTGAGAGAGAGTCTCGCCCTGTCGCCCAGGCTGGAGTGCAGTGGCACAATCTCAGCTCACTGTAACCTCCGCCTCCCGGGTTCAAATGCTTCTCCTGCCTCAGCCTCCCGAGTAGCTGGGATTGCAGGTCCGCGTCACCACACCTGGCTCATTTTTGTATTTTTAATAATATAGTTTCTCCATATTAGTCAGGCTGGTCTCCAACTCCTGACCTCAGGTGATCCACCCGCCTTGGCCTCCCAAAGCGCTGGGATTACAGGTGTGCATCACCACACCTGGCTCATTTTTGTATTTTTAGGAAGATAGAGTTTCTCCATGTTGGTCAGGGTGGTCTCAAACTCCTGACCTCAGGTGATCTGCCCGCCTCGGCCTCCCAAAGTGTTGGGATTACAGGTGTGAGTCTTGCGCCCAGCCCCGCTTATGTCTACGTGGCCGCCCTCCAGTAGGCAAGCCTGTGGCACGCGCCTCCAGCTCGTCAAGGCGTAGCTCTAAGGAGCGCCGCTCATCCACACTCAGTGGAGAAGACTCTCACCACCCACCCGCGTTTGTGCGATCACAGTCACATGTTTTACTAAATCCACACATGTCATAAACCCCACAGAGTATCAGGAATACTTTTGCTTTAACAGGCAATTGTCTTCCAAAATTTCAAAAGTGATAAAACAGCATTTTTAAAAAAGAGCGTTTCACCATGTTGCCCAGCCTCGTCTGAACTCCTGGGCTAAGTGATCCTCCCACCTTGGCCTCCCAAAGTGCTGAGATTACAGGCGTGAGCCATGGTGCCCAGCCAGAAAAACAGCATTTTTATCATCCACGTATTTTCCCTATCTGGCCCACTTTCTTCTTTTCTGTAGACCCCTCTGGTGTCATTTTCCTTCTGCCTGAATAACTCTGATGTTTCGTGCAGTGTATGTCTGCTGGTGATAAATTGTCTCGGCCTTTTGTTGAAAAAAGTCTTTATTTGCCTACATTTGTGAGGATATTTTTCCCGACGTAGGGTTTTAGCTTGGCAAGTACTCTTTTCTTTCAGTCCTTTAAATGTGCCAATGAGTTGCCTTTCTTCTAGCTCGTGACGTTTCACACGATGTCAGCTGTAATTCCTGTCTCTCTATGTAACATGTCTGTTTTCTTTGACTGCTCTTAAGATTTTTCTCTGTCACTGGTTTTCAACAACTTTTTAAAATTTTGAGACGGAGTCTCAGTTTGTCACCCAGGCTGGAGTGCAGTGACATGATCTTGGCTCACTGCAACCTCTGCCTCTGGGATTCAAGTGATTCCCATGCCTCGTCCGCCTGAGTAGCTGGGATTACAGGCACCTGCAACCACACCCGGCTAATTTTTGTATTTTTAGTAGAGACGGGGTTTCACCATGTTGGCCCGGCTGGTCTGGAACTCCTGACCTCGTGATCTGCCCACTTCAGCCTCCCAAAGTGCTGGGATTACAGGTGTGAGCCACCTCACCCGGCCATTGATCCTCTAGTCTTTTTTCCTCCACCGGCTTCGTTTTGAATACTTGCTATTTCTACGTCGTCAAATTCACTAAAAAATGTAATTTGATGTTGTCCCTGTCCATCGTGTTTCCATTTCTGACATGCGCTTTGCCTCCGACATGGATTTAGGTCCCTAAAGATCTTTCATTGCGCTCTTCACCGTGTCTGTGCTTTTCTCTACGTCCTTGAAACCGTGGGGCCTGCTTGTAGCTGCTGCACTGAGGTCCTTGTCAGCCGATCCCATCGGCGCCGTCGTTTCTGGGTCTGCTTCTGTTGATTCTTTTGCTCCTGATCCTGGGTCCTGCTCCCCCTTCATTGTGTCCTTGGTAATTTCTGACTGCATATAGCTTTGTGAATGTTGTGTTGTCGGGTGCTGAGTTCTGTGTGATCCTTTAGAGTGTTGGACTTAGTCCTGGTATACAGTTCAGCTGTTGGGAACCAGATGACCCTTTCAGGCTGGCCTTGGGTGCTGGCAGGGCAGACAGGTTATCTCAGTGCCACAGCAGTTCCCTTCAGAGGGCTCTCCCTGGCGACGCTCTCTACTGATGGGGACACAGCTTATTTCTGGGCTGCGTAAGTTCCAGGAGTTGTCCCTGTTCTGTCCCCCGGGGCTTCCTCCCGTCTTGCAGTCTCACCCCAGGCATGTGCAGGTTGGTACCTAAGGCTTTTGGGGAGCCCTCTGTGAACCTTGGGCTCCCTCTCTATGCAGCCCTGTGTCTCTTGCCTCTGCCCGTGGCTCTGACTTCTGTCTCCTCAGCTTAGAGAGATGTCTGGGTCCTTTGCAGCCCCCTCTGAGTCACCACATGGGAGCTGTCTTCAGGCGGTGAGCCGGACAAGTATGGGCACCCCTCACTTGCTCTCTCAGGGGTCATGGTCCCGCGCTCTGGGCCGCGAGTCTGAAGGCTGCTGTCTACGTGTGTTGTCGCTTTCTAGGTGCTTATGGAGGAGGGGCCCCTTTCCTGGATGGGCACCAGACTGGCTGAGTCGGTCCCTGTTATCTCCACAGGCCGGGGACCATGAGAGGCTCTGCTGGGGCCGGTGGTGTTTATTGAATAGCGGAGAGGACCGGCTCTGTAAAGCCTGAGCTCTGTGCAAACACTCAGTGGCCTCCTTCCCTCATGTCCTCTGGACGGGGACCTGGGCCGGGAGAGCACCGCCGGCTGCTGGATCACTCGGCCTCCGAGACAGAGCCCGAGATTGTGCCGCGGTCTGTCTGGCTGCAGAGTTTGGGAGCTGGTGTGCGAGGGGGTGTCCAGAGTCCTGGACGGTGGGTGCTGGGTTCTCCTACCTTTGGGAAGACCTCGGGGCATCAAACATGGGGCTCCCTGACGTTCACCTGGACCCTGCCCATCCTCCACCATCACCGAGTCCAGAGTCTCCCTCTGCTGTGCGCATGGGTTCCAGACGGTGGGTGCAGGTGGGAGGAGTGAGGGGAGCACGGCGCAGGGCCACGCTTTCTGAGTCCTGCCTGGACACCGCATGGGATGGGGCAGAGACCTGGACTCCCGGAGCTGGGTCTCACTGACTTCCCCTTCCACACATCCCAGACTGCACAGGAGGCTGGCCCAGTCCTGAGGACCCATGGAAGGTGCCCCGCAGCGTTGTTCTCCGACAGGGCATTCTGGCTGGGGCGGGGGCGGGGGCAGGTTGGAGGGACGTGGGCCTGTATGGCCTGAGGTGTCTGGGAAGGCGTGAACGCCTGCAGGAGCCCAGGGGCACAGAGACCGCATTGGCAGCAGAGTGAATGTGTCTGTTATTGATTTTTTCCACATGGCTCCCACGTTATTGCACACATGGTTTTGTACTTGGCTGAGATTAAATATTAATACATTGAAAATTAAAAAAGAGTTTCCAGGCCTTTAAACGATTGTTTATGGCACAATTAAAAAGCAAAGTTTGCTGGCCTGAGTCTCATTTGCAAGGGCTGGAGCTGAGGGGCAGCCCCTCGAGGGGGCGCGGGCAGGGAAGCTGTGTAGCGTGGCCACTGGTGTGGTGAGCAGGCGTCCACTCTGCATCGAGGCAAGATGAGGGGGCAGCTGTCATGGTGCCCCTGCTCCAGACCCACAAATACCAGGAGCAGCCTCTGACATGAGACCCTACCCCATCCTCCGTTTCAGTGTAAACCAGGTTTCCACGCATCTCCCATGCGGCTGTGGGGGGTGGGGGAGGTCGATCTGAGCAAGCCCGGTGGGTGGATGCGGTGTGGGCTGGGGCCACGTGCAGGGCACTCCCCTCTCCCTGGTAAACGGACCGTCTGTCCCCTCTGCTTCCTGGTGCCTGTTCCTCGACTCCTCATTCGTCTGGCTTCTCTCATGCTGTGACCTGCAGGGTCAGGACCGCACGGCCTTTCCTCTGAGCTGGGGGTCAGTTACTTGCAACTGAAGGTTCCTAACTGAGCCAATTTAGTTAAAGTAGGAGAAGGGTCCCTGGAGTTTTCAGTTACGTGAACTGAGGACGGCTTCAGGCACAGCGGGGCCCAGGTGCCGCTGTTGGCACAAAGCCCGATCTCCTTCCATCCCTCAGCTCTGCTGTGTCCTGGGCTGACTTGACTCTGAGGCAGGGGAACCCTCAGAGTGGCAGGAGCTGCCGGCAGCCCTGGAGGAAAGCAAGCTCCTCTTCCCTCCAGCATCTGCTCTCTCTTGTCCTGGAAATTCCGTGCGGAGGCTCCTCCCTGGTCTCAGTCCTGGTGGTCTGGGTGGCTGATCAGCATTTCCTGTGCCCCCCACAGGAGACCCAGCTGGGTCTGGCTGGTGAATGCCAAGCTCTGGACCTTCGAGTTAGAGCCCATGAAGCCTGCTCGGAGCCGGCCCCTGCAGATGGAACCTCTGTCTGTCCGTTCCCCTCTTCACACTTCACACTGTTTAGGGGCTTCCTGCAAGTGTGGAAGGAGGCCACCCTGGCCCAGGGGAGGCTTCAGAGGTGGAGAGTCCGTTAATCGGGGCAGGTTCCAGGAGGGCTTCCTGGAGGGGGCTGCATTTGGGTGGTGTCCTGATGGAGTAGATATTGTCTTTCTGGGGGACTGGGTCCCACATAGATGCTATGAGCTGCCCACGTGCTCTTCACCCGATGCCTCTCCTTTCTGTCCCCTGCCGCTCCCTGGACCAGAGCTGGATAGATTCTTCCTGAGCACCTGGTCTAACCCGCCTGAGGCCGGCCAGTGGTGTGGTTAACTCGGGGCTGCACGAGGGGCTCCTGCCATCTCATGGTTCCCAGTGTGGATCCGTCCCCTGCCTGCCTCCTTCACTCCTTGTTGCCTGCTGTGAAGGGAGGGATTTGGGCTTAGCCCGTACAGAGTGTCAGACACAGCATGTCCACCCGATGCCACCTCTTTTAATCGTCAATACGGTCGGCATCTGCCAGCCTTTTCCACTGTGACTGGCCTTTCCTTGGGTCACTGCAGGCCAAGGAATGAGGTCAACCCTACAATTGCTTTCACTGTCAATCCAGGTTCTGCTTAATTAGGGGAAGGCAGCGGCTGAGAAAATGAGGGTGTGTGCGTTCGAGCAGCGGTGAGGGCTTCCGACCTGAAACAGTGCACTTGCGGCCTTGGAGCCCAGCGGGCTGTGTAGCCCCAGGCCCTGACCCGGCCCCACCCTCCAGGCCCCGGGGTCCTGCAGTCGATCACCACGGTGGCACCACCTTGCGGTGACCGTGCAGACTGAGGGCTTCTCACACCGAGTTCTGAAATTAGACAGATTTGAGTGATTTTTAAGAACGAGCTAGGAGATAAGAACTCTTTCACATTTTCCAAATATAGTGAGGCTCTCGAGTGATGTGAAAATTAGACAGCATGGCACAGCAACACCGGTTCTGTGAGCTCCTCGCACGGGCAAAAGCGGTCGATGGGAAGGACTTCTGATCTCCGGCTGCCACGTCGCTGCTTGGTGGGGAAGGGGTGGCCGCCCTGTCCACTCCGCAGTGTAGGAGCTGGGCTCTGGGAGCTCCTGGCCCTCACGCCGCTGGACACTGGCCAGACCAGATGGAGGGGATCTAGGGTGTGGCAGGCAGAGGGCTGGAGCCTCTGAGCCTCCTGTGTGAGGAAACCCTCACTTCTCTGTAGCTGGAGCCCTCACCTCTCCATGGCTGGAACCCTCACCTCTCCGTGGCTGGAGCCCTCACCTCTCCGTGGCTGGAACCCTCACCTCTCCGTGGCTGGAGCCCTCAC
>PVKV010025898.1:18714-29025 GCA_004027835.1 Alouatta palliata | reverse complement strand
TGAAACCCCGTCTCTACTAAAAATACAAAAATTAGCAGGGCATGGTGGCACGTGCCTGTAGTCCCAGCTACTCGGGAGGCTGAGGCAGGAGAATTGCTTGAACCCAGGAGGCGGAGGTTGCGGTGAGCCGAGATCGCGCCATTGCACTCCAGCCTGGGCAACAAGAGTGAAACTCCGTCTCAAAAAAAAAAAAAAAAAAGAACCCATTCTATTCCTTCATGGAGAATTATAGGAAGGCGGTTTTTCCCATTCTTCTTCTGCTTCACCCCTAAACCTGCCTTTCCATTTTTACAACAACCACATAAAGCAAAAACATATTCCTGTCATCACTTTGCATATCTGTTGATTGGTTTGAAGACCTGGGTTCAATTCTTGGCTCTGCCGCTTAGTAGTTTTGTCTCTCGGGCAAATCATTTCATCTCTCAAAGTCTTGTTTCCTCATCAGTAAAATGAAGACAATAATAATAACATAAAAGGGTGGATATAAAGATGCAATGAGATATGTGAAAAGCCAGACTTTGTTCTCCATACATATGTTAGGGTGCAGCATTAATTTCAGGGAAAAAAAATTAATGCTTCCGTTCTTCTGTATACACTAAATTTTTCTAATGTCTGAGCAATAAGCTATCTAGCACACTGTTCATAAATGTCCATTGTATTCTAAGGTATATTGCAGGTCAAAACATTTGCTTATGATTCCTTGTAATGGTGATAATATCTAATATTTAGCTAAGCACTTGCTATTGGCAAGTACTTCACATGTGTAATCCGGTCAATCCTCATAGTAGCTCTGTGAAGGAACTGAAGCTCAGAAAGGGTGAATGACTTGCTAAGGGTCACGCAGCTTGATGGAGTTAGGAATCAAACCTAGTTATCTGAATCAATGACCCGCACTACAGCTGACCCCGCGACGCTTCCATGCCCCTCATGCAAGTATTAACTCTCTTGGGGACTTCGCCTCTAAACCAGTAAAACCAAAGAAACAGGGAGCAGAAAGTTTTGCAAGTGGGCCATTAGGTGCAGCTGGGGTTAATGCTGCAGACACTGCAGCCTTAGTTCTCTGAGACGAGTGTTCTGATTTGGTGAAGAAAAGTCCCATGTATTCTAGGTCCCTGGTTGGCAAGTATAGCGTGACAGCAGTTGCAGTAAACATTATGCAGAGCTCTTTGATTTTGCAACCTAAATGAAACCTTCCAAGGTGAGTGTTATTAGTGGAAAGTGATAATTTTAATTCCTGTTTATTAATAGTATATGCTTATGAAAATTATGTAATCAATGATAAAAGAAACTATTTAAATGGCACTGCCTCTAAATAGCTTTACCTCCACCAGCTTCTGCCTGTTCGAGCAGCATTATAAATAAGCAGCTTTATATAGTTGTATTTTCTTATATTCCTTTAGAATCCCTGTGATCCATGAGCCTTCCAAAGCCTACCCTATCTAAAGCATCAGTAATAAATCATAAATATTTATAGCATTTAATCATGAGGCAGCCAAAGAACTAAAGAAGTGTTATATTATTCAACAACTCATTAAGCACCCAGCATGCTTATAATCCAATGGTGAGGCCTGTGAATGGTTTCCTCTGTCACCAGTTTTCTTCTCCCTCTTCTTTAGGAAAAAAAATTCATTAATGCGTGCATATGTTTAAGTTGCAGCAGGTGTGGATCAAAGTCAATTAGACAAAACCATCCCTGATGTCCTAGAAATGTATAATTTAACAAAACAGCAAAATGTATTCTCCTTGCCATCCCATTACAGAGGAAAGAAGGGAAAGATGGAGGGGAGGGGGGCAGAAAGGAGAGAAACAATTACTGAGCCCTCCTGTGAGCTAGGCAATAATAGCTGGAACATCACATTTACATTATTAATGACCCCATTTCATTTCCATGGCCACATTCCCTTTGTTTGATTATTTCTGAAGGGAAAATATTAGATATGTTACTCAGTATACAGGACACACAAACAATCAGAACCATTCAAATGTGGGATGGGGCCTCCCTTTAGAGGTAAGAGTCTTATCGCTGGCAGTGTTCACCCAGAAGCAGGATGCCTCCTAGCAGGGGTTTTGAAGAGGGGATTTCTATCAGAAAAGATAACCGGAATCACTTCTTCAGAACACAAAGATGCAAACCCCCTTTTTCTTCTTCTACAACAGAGGTTTAAATTCTAAAATACTCACTTTCCCAGAAAGTGTAGTTGTAAGTGGGAGTGGCCACATGACCCCGTTCTGGCCAATGAGATGTTAGCAGGAGTCCTGGGGTGGCGTGAGGGAGGCTTTTGAGAAAAGCTTTTAGAAGAGACAGACGCTTTGGAATCCTCTTACACTGCTGGCAGGATTGTAAAATGGTGCAGCTGCTTTCGGTTGGCAGTTCCTCAAAAAGCCAAAACATAAAGTTACCATATGACTGAGCACACTCATAGCTATACACCCAAGAGAACTGAAAACATATGTCCACATAAAGACTCATACACAACTATTCATAGCAGCATTATTCCTAATAGCCAAAAAGTGGAAACTGCACAAATATTCATTTACCAATGTGTTATATACAGATAAGGGAATATTATTCAGCCATAAAAAAGGATATTTTTATTCAATGATATTTTCATTCAATGGATTAACCTTAAAAACATCATGTAAAGGGAAAGAAACCAGATACAACAGGCCACATATTGTCTGATTCCATATATAGGAAATGTTCAGAATCGGCAAATCCATAGAGACAGAAAGTGGTTGCCAGTGTTGGGGAGGAGGAAAGGAGGGATGAGTGCCAGCTGCTAATGGGTACAGATTTCTTTTGGTGATGATGGAAATGTTCTGGAATTAGACAGTGGGAACGATTGCACCACCTTGTGAACATAAGAGGTGAATTTCATGGTATGGAAATTATGTCTCAATTTTTTTTAAAAAAGAGACAGATTCAGCTGGCTTAACAGTGATTACTCTTGCCCTTGCCCTTTACCCATAACCTTATTTTCCTTCTTGGAATGCAGATGGAGGAGCTGAAGTGCAGTGGCCATGTTATGATTGTGAAGACAAAGGCCATTTGCTAAGGAGGATGAACAGAAGTAGTCAGGGCCCATTAAACCTCTTACTTAAGCTGCCGCCTGTCAAGTTTTCTGCTGCTGGCAGCTGAATGCAATCCTAACTAATATACCTCCCAAATTCAAGATTTTATGAAAAGCCAATTACTCTTAGAATGAGAAGAATCGAGTTATGAAATGCAATACCTGGAGAGGTGCAGAAAAATAATTCTTGAGAAAGTACCATTTAAAGAGGATTTCACATCTTTAGAGATATTTAGTACTTGTGCTGTAATAAGACGTGGTTTGATATTTAAGTTTATGATGCTGCATTATGACATAGAGCAATGAAATGTGAAATATATATTTTAAGGCATCTTTAGCAAAAATATAATGAACATGAATAATTATCATTATTTTATTAAGACATGCTATGTAGTCAAAGATGAAGAGTCTATTTTTGGCTTGTTTCCAAAACGCCTGAAAGCAAAACTTACATGGTGTATTTTTATAACATCTGTAGATAATACTGCAGATACTAAAACGAAACTACAGTTTTGGTATTAAACAGCCATAATCTGAATAAAAGGGCAGACATGATGAGTAAAGACGGTGTGAAATATGCTGACATTTATAGTCTTCTGAGATAGTAGTACGTACTGGTGCCATTTTAAGCCAAACTTTCTGAAGTCTATACTCATAAATTCTCTGTCTAGTCTCATATTTTTGTATTTAACAAACAGATACATTAACATCCCCCTGTTACGGATTCCTTGCCCTGTCCCAATGTTATGCAATTTTGGGATTCTAAACTTTAAAGTTGTTGGCCACATGAATGTACACTGAATCGATTTACTTAACCTGGCTTTAGAAAATTGAAAGAATGTTCGATTCCTGTGCATGATCATTTTCAGAAATAATTCATTCATGTGGAAGGAAGCGTGGTCCTGATATCTTTCACTCATCACACCTTTTAAACTACCGAGGATTTTGTTCAAAAACTGAAAAATCAAATTAATCACACAGTCATCTGAGCAAATAACTGACAATTATATTATGAATTTAATAACACAGATAAAGTTAACAACAGTATGAATTCAAATAACACATAGGCCAAGATATTCTTTCCCTTCATATTATCAGATTGGGGAAGAAACAGAATATGATAATCTGGTTAATATGTCCCCAGGTCTCTGCTGCATTTTGCTCCTGAAGACCTGATGCTAGTGTTTGTTTTATGGTAGCGCGAACAATTCAAAATTTGGAAAACCAGACTGTTCTTCACAGGTCACATCTTGAGCAACATGATTTCTAGTTATGCTCATCTGGTTTCAAGTTCAGTTGGTATGATCACCCCCAGACCCACAAAGAGCAAAGAAGAATGTGGGTATGTGAAAGCTCCTTGAAAAGTATGAAGAATTACAGGAATTTAAGGAGTTATTATTATATTATAAATGATATATCAAATTCTGCTGATCTCTCATTCTTTCTACTACTGTGGGTGTGGCAGCTCCAATAACTCTCTTCTGCAACTTCTTTGGATAAATGCTCAGTAAAGGGGCCACATTTGATATTAAACCAAAAAACGGTAGACAGTAATTTTTCAGAGACTACAAATAATTTTTTTTAAACCTACAATTTCTACACGTACTGTCTCCTTCTATTGAAATGATGTGTCAACTCATTATATTAAATTCTAGCTTATTGGCCCCTGGCTATATGCACAGTTATTGAACAGGGGTCCTCAAAAGGTCAGGTGAGAATATTAACATGGTAGCTGACTATTCTCATTAAGCCCCAGCTGGCTTTCTTGAGCAGATACAAAGAGAGAAATAGGTGTCACAGAAAGAAGAGCAATGAGAAAAAGGTGGTTCCCCATTTGTGGAAGCATATGACAGCACACTGCTTCAGTATAGGTAGAAAACACATGGAATTCCTCCAAAGCTTGAAATACTTTTTAGGGATGAAAAGAGAAAATAAATATGTTTAACTCTAAAGGAAACTTTGCTGGTGAAAATAATCACAATAATTAGTCATTGCATCAAAAATGTATTGTGAACAGTAGCTCAGCTGGAACAATGACTATTCTCCACCCCACTGACCTTTTAAGAAGCTTGATCTTGTGGTTAAGTCTCACGTTCATCCCCTACACAATAACCTCTACTACTTTCAAGGATCAGTTGTGACGCACGTTTCTAGGCTGAGATAAGTGTATAAATATACACAGATGTGATAACAGGAAAGTCATTAGATTCACATCCAAACGCTGCAGGTACCTTAAAATAGCAGAGCATTTCTGTTACATACTCTTTAATCAGTGTGATGTGTTTTGCTTCTTTTTTTATTTTTGCGTGATTTGTTTTTGGCTTTTCTAAGAGGCACTGATGTTGTAAAGGCACTCAGCATGTGGAAAGCCAGTACAGTAATATTCCCCCCTTATCTGCAGGGGATACCTTCCAAGCCCCCCAGTGGATGCCTGAAACCTCAGAGAGTACCAAACCTTCTATATGCTATCATTTTTCCTATAAATACATACCTATAATAAAGTTTAATTTCTAAATTAGGCCCTGTTAAGAGATTCACAACAATAAGAAGGAGTATAAGAATATATGTCAATAAAAGTTATGTGAATGCGAGCTCCATCTCTCAAAACATCTTCTTGCTCTGTACTTACCTAGTTTTGGACTGTGGTTGACCACCTGTAACTAAAACCACTGATGCAAAACTGGGATTAGCAGAGACTTCTGGAACTTCTGGCTTGTAGTAGGAGTCAGGACCTGATCCCCGAGGTACTTGAGACGGAACTGTTTTTCTCACTTTCCAGGCTCACACATCCTAATCACCAATTCAACCTAAGTGACCCTAACTCGAAGTAGAAGACTGATTCTCCTATGAAGGACTTTATGTTCCTCAGACTGAAAGGTCACTAAAATTAACAAAATCAAGGATGATAATGGTTACTTTAATGACAAGTCAAACTTTAATATTTTAAAGAAATTATCCTAATATTAAGATGTAGGGCCACATTTAGGGGACAGAACTGTAATAAACTTCCAAAGGAAATTGACTTTTTGGAAGAAGAGCTCAGCTGCAGCAAATGCCATGTGACTTCCGTGATCTTTTTTCGTTGGTTAAGGGATATTATTATTTTCATGTTAGTCAAGAAAAAATTTCTCTCTCTTGTTAAATCCTGAAGAGTTAGCCAACTCTTATTCTATCAGAGTTATTAGGAAACATCTAAAGCTTACACTGGTGCGACTTGTAAAGTGATTTCCTAATACACCAACTTCAAAGGAGCTTTGAAATCTCAGAATGTAAGAACCAGCCCAGTGCTAATCCACCAAAGCACCACATAGTAGCCTGTTCGGGTTTGTTTTGATAGGTCTTTAACAAGCAGTCAAGCATTGAAGGTAGCATTCTGAAAAACACATTTCCCTATGCTATTCCTCTAATCTTTCTCTGTGAAGGTGCCATGTTTCATAACACAGAGAGCACAGCGAAACTATTTTCATCTATACCTGCCAGCATATATCATCTGTAGCTCACTTTCCTGCTCTTTGAGGATCACAGCATAGATCAGATCTTCCCCTCCAGCCAGGAAGGAGTCTAGCCACAAACCTTGCTGCGTGGAAGAGATGATGTAATCACCTTTCTCCCTACCTATTACTCTTCTTTATGCCTCAATAGAAGAAAGAGTGGCAGAACAGGACAGCTGCTACAAATCCCACTCCCCATACGTAGGCTGCTGGGATGGGAAGAATGGTTATGTCCACTTCAAAGGGAACATACCTCTTATTACTTGCTGAAGAGCTGTGAGTGAGTAATGATGGAATTGTTGTGGTTTCTTTGTGGCCATACCCCATCTGGGCCACATACCCTTTGAAGGTATGTGTGCATGGACAAGGATGTAGGTGTTGGGTGTGTGTGTGTGTGTGTGTGTCTGTGTGTGTGTGTGTGTTTGTGAGAGAGAGAGAGACAGAGACAGACAGAGAGACAGACAGGATTCTGTCTTTCCTATCCTGCATGAAAGACATTTCTTTAACAGCTCTGCTCTCATATGTATGTAAAATCTCCTAATTAGAAAATATCAGCCATTAACTTGCTCCAGATCCTTTATTTAAAAACCCCTGTGACGAATTATTTTCAGAGTCCACTGTCAGAATAATTTCTCATGAATAATTGGCCTATTTGCTTCTATTGGAAAAAATAAGTTATGTAACTCATCATATTTTCCTCTTTGCCTTGGTTACTAGGAGGCTAAATTTTGTGTGCAAACAGTATAACCTTTTTCCCCATGTTTTTGCTAAAATATAATTTTCAACTCTCCCTTCCCTGCTTTTATTCTGAGTAAATCTGATAGATATGAATGCTATTGAAAACCAAAATTTGCACAGTTTATAACAAACAGTAACCACTCACATAAAATGTTCTATAATAAATTTAATGTGTAGTTTGCAGTACAACCTTCTTACTTTTTCATAATACCTGCCTTATCCCCTTCCCACTTCCTACTTCCCACCTCTTTTTTTTTTCCTTGAGATGCAGTCTCATTCTGTTGTCCAGGCTGGAGTGCAGTGACACGATCTCAGCTTAATGCAACCTTCGCCTCCCAGGTTCAAGCAATTCTCTTGCCTCAGCCTCCAGAGTAGCTGGGACTACAGGTGCGTGCCACCACGCCTAGCTAATTTTTGTATTTTGGTAGAGACATGTTGGCCAGGCTGGTCTCCAACTCCTCACCTCTGGTGATCTACCCACCTCAGCCTCGCAAAGTGTTGGGATTACAGGCATGAGCCACTGTGCCTGGCCCCATACCTCTTTATTTTTTTTAAACTACAACAAATTAGAAGATGTAATGCCTTCTTTGGACCATAGGATTCAGAAGGGTTACTTTGAGGGAAAGTCTAAGAGATTCCCTTGATGATAAAGGGGTGTTTCCTTTTCAGCCTTCTTTTTCTCATTTTAATTTACTAAACAACACATTTCCCTCATTAAAAACTGTGTTTTCACTAATAATCAAGTTACATATTATTTTCTGCATTTGAAGTTGGACTCTACTTTTCAAAATTGGGTGTTTGTGGGCTATCTATCATAACAATCATATCCTTAAACCTTGTTTATCTCGGACTTTCTATGTTTCAAATATTTTGTTTTTTCCTATAGTAAGAATGTCCCAGAAATTTTAATAATGTGGTGTCCATAATACATCACACAAAATATCTCTTATTGTTGATTACAAGACAAAAATCCCAGGTCAAACTGTATATCCTTGTTTGGTGTCTAGAAAATGTGACCAACAGAACCCCAAGTTTTTAGAGGGGCATAATTAGAGGACCTTGGAGAATGCAAGCTGCTGTAAGGAAATGGCCACAACATATGGTAGGCTCTGCTGTAATAATAACAGAATCTAGGGATCGGGAGGCAGAGCAGGACGGCCAAATAGAGGCCTCCACTGATCATCCTCCCTGCGGGAACACCAAGACGAACAATCATCAGCACACAAAAGTACCTTCATAAGAATCAAAAATCAGGTGAGTATCACAGTACCTGTTTTTTTTTTTTTAATATGTATTTTATCGCATTTTAGGTTTTGGGGTGCATGTGAAGAACATGCAAGATTGTTGCCTAGGTACATACATGGCAGTGTGATTTGCTGCCTTCCTCCCCATCACCTATACATATCTGACATTTCTCCCCATGTTATCCCTCCCCAACTCCCCACCCCCGCTGTCCCTCCCCTAGTTCCCCCCGACAGACCCGAGTGTGTGATGCTCCCCTCCCTGTGTCCATGTGAGTACCTGGTTTTAAATTCACATCACTGAAAGAGGCACTGAAGATAGTAGAAAAGACAGTTTTGAAATGCTGATGCCACCCCCACCCCAATCCCCTGGCAGCAGCCTCATGGAAGAGGGAGAAAATCTGAGTACTTGGGGAAGGGAGAGCACAGGGATTGTGGGACTTTGTATTGGAACTCAGTGCTGCCCTGTCACAGAAAAAAAAACAAAACAAAAAAAACACCAGGTGGATCTCAGCTGGCACCCATGGAGGGAACATTGGAACTAGCCCTAACCACAGGGGAATTGCCCATCCCAGAAGTTGGAACTTGAGTTCCAGCCAGCCTTGACATCATGGGCTAAAGTGTCATGGGCTTCTAAATAAACTTGAAAGTCACCCTAGGGCACAAGGGCTGTAATTCCTGGGCAAGTCCTGGTGGTGTGTGGACTTTGGGTGCATGTGACCTAGTGAGACACAACCTGGGGTGGCCAAGAGAATGCTTGCGCCACGCCTACCCCAACCCCAGGCAGTTCAGCTCACAACTCTGAAAAAGACACATTCCTTCTACTTGAGGAGAGAAGAAGGAAGAATAAAGAAGACTTTGTCTTGCAATGCGGACACTAGCTAAGCCACAATAGGATGGGGCACCAGGCAGAGTTGTTAAGGTGCCCATTTCAAGTCTTGGCTCCCAGAGATTTCCAGACACACCCTGGGCCAAAAGGAAACCTGCTGCCCTGAAGGGAAGGACCGAGTCCTGGCAGAATTTATTAACTGCTGACTGAAGAACCCTTGGGCCCTGAATAATCAGTAGGGATAGTGAAGCAGCATTCATCACAAGCCTTGGGTGAGACTCAGAGACGTGCTAGCTTCAGGTGTGACCCAGCACATTCACAGATCTAGGGGCTACGTGGAAGGACTCCTGCTTGAAAGAGCACAGAGGGAGGAGCAAAGGAGTCTTTGACTCGATCTTAGGTGCCAGCTTGGTCACAGTGGGGAAGAGCACCACGCAGGCTCTTAGGACCCTCAATTCCAGGCCTTGGTTCTTAGATAGCAGTTGTGGCTTTCCTGGCTCAGAAGGGAGCCCGTTGCCCTGAAGGGAGAGTCCTAGGCCTGGTGGCATTTACCAAAAGCTGCCTGAAGAGCCCCTGGGCCTTGTGTGAACATCAGCGGTAGCTAGGCAGCACAATAGCCATGGGGGGGAGACTCCCTTGCGTGTGGAAAGGGGAAATAAGAGGGAGAAGGACGCCTGTAATCCCAGTAGTTTGGGAGGCTGAGATGGGTGGATTACCTGAGGTTGGGAGTTCAAGACCAGCCTGGCCAACATGGTAAAACCCTGTATCTACTAAAAATACAAAAATTAGCTGGGCGTGGTGGCAGGTGCCTATAATCCCAGCTACTTGGGAAGCTGAGGCAGATGAATCGCTTGAACCCAGGAGGCGGAGGTTGTAGTGAGTCAGGATCGTGCCACTGCACTCCAGCCTAGGTGACAGAGTGAGACTGTGTCTCAAAAAAA